>LGRX02029199.1:0-30657 GCA_001247695.2 Cymbomonas tetramitiformis | reverse complement strand
CTGGAGGCACTGGGCTGGCTTCGCAGGTACCCTATCGCCGAGCCAAGCACCCCGAGCACCCGCCCCGGTGTGGAGGCGTATCCCTGCAAGCCCACGTGGACGCCCGTCGCCACACCGCGCGGCTTCTGCATATCACCGCACACGATCCTCCAAACGCTACCGTCGCTGCCGCCCGCCAGCGCCAGCGCGTCGCCCGCCCCGATCGTGCTCACGAACGCCGTCACAGTTGTCGGGCCAGTGCCGTTGAAGACGCTGCCCAAGTGTGCCTGGAGGATCGTGTGGGAAAACAGGTCGGGGAAGGGCAGGAATGACATAGCACCGCGCCGCCCGGGCTCAGAACCGAAAGCCCAGGGCGAGACCGGGGATGGGGTAACACCGCACTCCCGGGGGCCAGAGCGAGGGGGGCAGGGGTGACATAGCACCACGGCGCGCCGGCTCAGATCCTGGAGACCGGAGCCAGGCGGGGGGGCATAGGAGAACGTCCGCGATTCAGTCAGAGCTGAAGTAAAGAGCAAGAGACTTCGAGGAGAGCTGTTGCTAGAGCTCTGGCAACCTACTTAATGATCTGTCGTGACGACTTCGAGCATCGAAAGCGTCGCAGATGTAAGTCCATACTTGGGCTTGCTACGTTCACGGGGCGGTCGAGATGCCAGGGGTACAAGCAACGGGCACTTGGCAGGGGCGCGAGTGGAGAGAGGTGCTGCACCGTGTGAGGGTTGGAGAGATCCGCCCAGTAGCAGAGCGCGCCCTCGCGATTGCACGCGACGACGGACATCCGCGCGCTCGGGACGAAAGCCACATACGTGGGCGCCGCCGTGAAGGATGCCGGCAACGTGAGCTTGGTGAACCCTGGCTCCTCTGGGCTCTCCACCACTTCCCAGAGGTACAACGACCAGGCGGCAGCCTCCCGGCACGCGAACCACGCGCGCCCACTCGCGCTGTCAAAGCCTCCGGCGGTGCCTGCGTTGGAAGCACGTCGCCCAAGGGTTGGCATAGGAAGAGTCGAACCACGATGGGCCGGCGAGTCTGTGAGCGGGGGAAGCGGATCCGGAGATTTCACTTGTTCTACTCCAAGCAAGCTCGTCGGGAGAATTCGAAGCGGAGCCGTGGTGTTGAAAACGAGCGAAGTAAGGAAGACAACGTAGACAGAGCGTAGGCTGGGATCGCTCCTGATAGTGACCAGAAGTACGTTTCGTGCGAATTTACCGAAGAAGTAAAAGGCTGGCTCTGAGGCAGGGTGCAAGGACAGGCATCTCGTAAAACCTTTCGGGCAAGTTCTTGCACAAAGCCTCGGACAGTTCTACTACAAGCCCCAGAAAGGGAATTAAACGGAGGCCCAAGCACACTGGATTCCATGCTTCGCAAACCGCATTGACGCCCCTTGCTTTTGGAGTGTCTGATAGGATCAAGCGAATACGAGGTGTGTTACCTTGAATTAACGCAGCGTGCTGTACCGGTGTGGGCAAGTTCGCGACAAGGTCTACACTAGCAGTGCTGGCGGCAACCTCGGAAAATCTGTGCAGCGGCACGCAACCGATCGCCATAAGGAAACAGTGCAGATTTGAGATTTCCCCTGGTGAGCTGCGTCTGTCGACGCTGAAGCAGGCGAATATGATAGCTTGAAAATCAAACGGGATGAAATAACGTTGAAATCTTCAACCAAACTCTGCGAATATCAGCGTTGCGTGTGGAAAATTTAGGGTGGTCGCAGGAAGCTGTTGCTTATCGGGAAAGATCGTAGTGGCCTCTGAACACTTACTCCGCTGAAAGAGATAACAAAAGAGGTAAACGGGGTTAAGTTGTTCTGATCGATGTATCAAACCTGTTGGCCGTGGGTGTTGTTCCCGCCGTTAAAGAGGCGCTTCGGGCGCCGAACGGCGTGGACGGAAGAGGGGCGAACATCGTTGCTCTCCGTGTTAACCAATCTTGCACAGGACTTTCTTAGGTTCTTTAACAGCAACAGGTAAGCTTCGATCGTTTTATGAAGCTGAAATCGAAAGGCATCAATCTCCTACTGTAGACAGAGTCTAAAGCACTCTCATATTTTGTTCTCAAGCGTTATTATTGAACTTTCGCATATCTTGAAATGCAAACTCGAAATTACTCCCTTCGAATTTTACCACGCCAGCTACGACAGCTTGGAAGGGATGAGCGTTGCCCCCGCTGCTCTGCTCGTGGCGACTTTTACAAACTTCAGAGCAGAAAGCAGGGGCTTTCGTACTCTGGAACCCGAGTCTACGGACCGAAATAGCGCGATTATTACTTAGGGTTTGTAACGCAGATTGAGTTGATGGGCATCCGTAGACTCTGGAACTACTTGTCAGGGGGGGTCCTCCGAATCCCCCAAAATTTGTATGGTGGCAGCATGGGGTTATTTAATGCAGGTTTGCTGCTTGACGCATGTCCAGGAGGTGCCTTGAACTCTCCGTACGAGATACCAGTGTCAAAAACTCCAGTTGGCCAGCAGAACAGGCTATCTGCAGTTTGTGAGATATATAGCTACGACTATATATTAAGTTACGGTCAGAATGCTTTCACTTTCGGTGTTTGCAAGAGTGTAAATCAACATAAGTTAGTCTCGGCTTTATGCCGGAAACCCTAAACCTGTGACACCCGTACTGTACCGAGTACTAGTACAGATAACAGGAAGTGACACACGGTGTGTCACATCCAGCACACCACCCTGGA
Source organism: Cymbomonas tetramitiformis (assembly GCA_001247695.2). Classification (NCBI taxonomy): domain Eukaryota; kingdom Viridiplantae; phylum Chlorophyta; class Pyramimonadophyceae; order Pyramimonadales; family Pyramimonadaceae; genus Cymbomonas; species Cymbomonas tetramitiformis. The sequence goes on along the minus strand of LGRX02029199.1, from coordinate 27,969 downwards.
CTGTTACGGAGGAAGAGTTAGGGTGGAGTAGGGTTGTTGCAGTCTGAAAACACACCATCTCAAGCGGTGGAAACAATTTCTAGAGGGGGCCTGTGCTCTTGGCGAGGGCGGTCCCAAATCTCTAGCTAGCTGTGCACACAGGAAGGCATCTTGGCCCAATACTGATCTAGCAAGCTACTAGCAGTTACAAAACAACTCTAGCCACTTTGAAAGTGGTCCATAAAGCAGAGTTCACTGTAGATGCTGTTGTTGTCAATCTCAAAGTCCAGACCGAAGAAGTCAAAACTGTCAAAGTCCAGAGAACCAGAGTCCAGATTGAAGTTGTTGTCGGGGTCAGCGGGTCCAGAGTCCAGAAAGGCGGAGTCAGGGAAGAAGTCCACTGCGCAATATGATGAATTCTGAACGGCCACGGCACGTGTCCGCTCAGGGGCCGTCAAATTAGCCGCCGGAGATGCAGGTGTCGGCCGATAGCGCATCCCAACGTCTCGGGAAAAAATCGTGTCAAGCCGGATTCGGTTGTGAGCCCCCATGGGAGGCGTAGCGTGCGAAGAAACACTCATGATAAAAATCATATAGGTGGGTACGTCGGGGTAAGGTGGCGATGGCGCGGAGAGGAGGAACTCGCGGAAATGGTAATGGCAAAAGCAGTCAAAACTTCCGTAACTGTGAAATCCCGATTGTACAAGTGTGGAAGTCGAAGTACACGTTGCGCAAGAAGTCCGCGACAAAGAGTGATCAATTCCAGTCTAAATGAAAATCCCGTGGACATCCAAAAAATCACGTAGGGTACGCTGCAGCGATAAACACAATTACTCAGTAACGACGTGTGCCTTAACCGCGAGTCCTCATAGCGCAACCATCAAATGGGGCCCCCAACGCCCCACCAAGCGGAGGCGTTTAGCCAATCATGTTACCAAAAGTAGTGGAAGGTGCCTGGCGCACCATAACCTGTGGGTTATATAGCTACGACTATATATTACGTTACGGTCAGAATGCTTTCACTTTCGGTGTTTGCAAGAGTGTAAATCAACATAAGTTAGTCTCGGCTTTATGCCGGAAACCCTAAACCTGTGACACCCGTACTGTACCGAGTACTAGTACAGATAACAGGAAGTGACACACGGTGCGTCACATCCAGCACAGTTTGAAAATAATACAAAATGTCATAACTCTTTCATTTCAATCGTATTTCTTGTGAAAGACACGGCATATCCCATCAAGATTTTGCCCCTAATTCATTACACCGTGTCACATGCCATGAAAAGTACTCAGTGGTATGTGGTTATTAGCCGCCGATCTAAGAGTGGTCCCGTCTTTCTCAATGGGTGCTTTATTACTCCTATCAATATGTTATACTATTCACGATATGGTTCAAGATTGCATTCCAAATATGTATACAAAATACACAATAACCACCATTAACGCCTCTTCCTCTGGTCAGGCTCTAGTGATGAACGCGATGAGCGTTGAGGTCTCTTCCCACCACTGCCACGTTTCTCTTGTGCCTCTGTAAGAACAAGTCCGGTCGGCGTCGCGCAAACGTCACACATCTTGCATCCTCGTGACACTTTCAGTTGGTCGCCAAAGTGATCCAATAACATTTGATGTCTACAATCTTTGGTGTTAACCCCTAAGCTGCGAAGGGAATTTTTGGTCTTTGAAAATTGCACGTTTCTCGCGAGAACTACGTGAATTCTTGCCTGAATGCATTTTTGAAAATAGTGTCGGAAAGGTACGTTCATGGCGGGTTGCATGATGGCGTTCAAATTGGATGACACGGAGTATCAACGACGTGAATTTCAACGAAACTTTTAATGGACTCACGTCGTGTTTTGATAGTTGAAGCCCTAATTATGACCCTAGACCTCAAGTAACACTCTGAGAGAGAAAAGAGATAAGCTACGGCTTCTTCAGCCGAACCACTGGATCGCATACGACGTAGGTGCTTTCTCATAGTGGTGGCACTGACCAATTCCATTTCAGGAAGGTCATCTGAACCTGGAGTCTGTTCAACTCTGGACAGAACTGTACGAACACTGGAACCTGATGAGTGTTTCCTAGTGATCGTCATATTCTTGGACTGGAAGTCAATGTGTGGATTTCTTCTCTCCAACCAATCCTGTCCCAGGATGACTGTGAAGGGTTTCATATCAATGATGTAAAAATCTTCTGTATCCTTATACTTACCCAGCGTGAATGTAGCATTGGGAAGATAGGATGTACAGGGTAGTTGGCTTCCTCCAGCCAATCCCACTGAGAATGATGAGGAATCTGTTGGTGATATACCAAGCTGAGAAGCGAATTGTCTGTCGATAAAAGACGATGTAGCTCCTGGATCTACCAATATATGAGTACTCTGTCCATATACTTTCCCTTTGTACAGCAACAGCTTCTTCTGTGATTTCAGTTGTGCTGTCTGAGACTGCATCTGTGCGATGTGCTCTGAGGGAGTATCCACCTGCTGAAAGTGTAATGTCAGACTGGAAAGGACTTCTTCTGAGATACTCTCAACCCGGCCACTTGCTTCAGTGGCATCTTCAGGCTGATTTACCCTCGGGGTGCTCTCAACACTGGTACCTGTGCAGTACCCTGAGAGTTTCCCTGAGGAGCTGGAGCTGAAGCTGGAGCTGGAGCTGGAGCTGCAACTGCTGCATTGATGCTCTGCTGATTCTGTAGCTCCTTAACCAGGGTGTTGATTGTTTTCACAAGTTTGTTAGACTCGTTCTTAGCACCCTGATTATTCTGTTGCTGCTGTCCTCTGTATGGATTCTGAGCTGGAGGATTGCCTTTTATAGCTTTTCCTTCTGGTGTCCTGGTGGAGAAACAATCCTTTGTGACGTGATTGGTACGACCACAACGTTGGCAAGGCTGAGGAGGATTTGCTGCTGCTCCTTTCCCTTTTCCTTTGCCTTTACCTTTTCCTCCTTTCCCTTTATTCCTCTGGGAATTCTGATTGGCATTTTGATTTTGATTGCCATTCTGATTCTGATTCCAATTCCGATTGGATCTGTCATATGGATTTTTGCCACGGCCTTTGTCCTTGTCTTTTCTGACTGGGCCTCCTGACTGTTCCTTTTGCCCCCTATAGTGAAGGGTCTCTGACTGCTTCGAATGAACAACATAATTCAAATCGAGCAGGATCTGTGTGGTTTGTGCCCACGACAGATTATTCCTTTCGTCCTCTGTTAGATATCTGAGGTGAAACTGTTTGCGAAGATCTGATTCCATATTGCTGATGAATCTGTCCTTTATCAAAACATCATCCAGATCAACTGATGCTAATGCAGCCAGTGATGTGAACGTGCGGAGATAATCTGCAAAGGTCTGGTTTCCTTGATTCAGTGCCATAAGATGCTTTTTGGCTACTGATCTTTTGTGTGGATAACCAAACTGACTGAGGAATGTCCTTCTGATACCTTCATACGTGGCATCTGGCTTTTTGGCCTCGACCTGAAAATAATGTCTGTCATTGTTCTACCTCGTAAACGGCATTTTCAAACCTACCTAGGAATATGTTGTATTGGTGCGACACGTCGTGCTTGTCTGTGTGCCTACCTACCTCGCACATGTCGCTCATCATGCACGATACGTACAAACACCAATCCCCGTGGACGCCGTGGTAATTAGCATCAATACACTTCAATAGTTCCCCGGCTAGCATAAAGATCTCCTTCTTCCAATATGGGTTGCTCTTCGAAACTAGAGGGTCGTCTAGATATACGCCTCTGTTCTTGAAAAAAGGATGCTTCAAGCTAAACGCAGACGTCCCGTCCTTCTTCTTGGAGAATCCCCACTGTTGCGCAGTTCTCCCCATGTTGAACCACCAACCAAGATTCCAACCCACCTTCGGAGCCGCGCCTTCTTGTTCATCGCGGTCGTCCTTTTTGTCGCGCCTCTCGATGCGCTTGCACGTTTCAGCATGCAACACGGATTCTAGCTCTCCGCACAACGCTTTGAACCTAGGCGAGTCGCTAATTGGAAGTCGCTTGCGCCTGTTTCCGCGATTCCCACAATATTATCCCTCTACTCAAGAAAGAGGCCACGGTAAAAGCTTCACCATCATACATATAAGGTGCGTTCCCCTTGATTTCCATTCCCTTGTAAAGATGTGTGTGGAACTCTTGGGCTTTTTTTGCTATCATTTCTTTCGCTTCTTCTGAGTTGAAAAAAACGTACCACGCTTCCACGTCTCCTAAGCTGCGATCATACCCGGGGTATTTCGCAGGGGGTAACAAGATCTTTAAAGCTAACTTGTCAAAACATTCAGCTCTGTTATCTCCCACCACTGGTCGCTCGAAAGAGTGCAACAATTTCAAGCATACCACGGACGCCTTTGATTTAAGGCACGCTGCTAATAACGGTTCGCACAAACCTCTGGCATAAGGTAAAGACGACACAATTACGTCAATCTTCGGTTTGAAAAGTTCCCAGTTTATTATTGCTAAATCAAGTTTTCTTATCCCTTTTGCAGGCTTGTGATCGCTAAGGAAAATTGTCTTGGGCTTGAACGCCACACGATTATCGTAAACATATCGCGGTGCTTGTCCGCAGCAGAAATCAAATAACCTTAGGCCTTTGAAACTTTCTTTGAAAAAAGCTAGTAGTGGTGTGTATTGCCCTTTAAGAGTGGGATAAAAACTTGTAGACTTGCAACACTTGCGTGGTAAATCAATTGTAAATGGATAACTTGCAAGGCGCGCACACCTCGTGGATAGCGCACTTCGCTTTCTTTTTGTTGGCATTTTCTGTGCCACTTCTGGCTCTACATCTTGCAACTCCTCATGCTCGAGCTCTACCTCTAGCTCTGGTTCGGGCATCTCCACATGCGTTGCCTCCTCCTCCGCTACTTCATCCAACTCTTGAGCCTCTGACACCATCTCAGATATCGCGCATCTTTTTATCTTGTCTACCCACTTGTCGAATGCGAGAACTCGACTATGCTTGGCACAACATGTGCCAACACCACATGTCGTGCCAAGCGCGGCGCTCTCCACAGGGCGAACCATCAACAGTGCTTTGAACACCAGTGATATTCCCCCCTGCTTAATCGAATGCGTATCGTTGAAAATATACCCACAATACGCTTCGAAAATCGTTGACAAGTCTACGCGTCCGTAGTCGTAGCCTGTTTTCACATCCTTATACTTAACAGCTTCTGGCCAAAACTCTGGCTTGATATCGCCTAACTTCGCGTATGGTCCTAATAGACGCGCGAGTACTTTGCGTAAATCTTGTAGGCTAGGCTCTTTCGCATCGCATATATCGTTACACTTTTCTTTACGCATATTTTCCTTTCGATTTTATGTAGGAACGACCCTTACTTTTCGCTAAGTATTATCAGATGTGTTCCCAAAGTGACCAAAAAATCGGGAATAGGGAATAGGGAATCGAACGGTTTTTGGTCACTTTGGGAACACATCTGATAATACTTAGCGAAAATACTGTATGGTAATTTCGATAAGTATTTTGAGACGTGTTCCCAAAGTGACCAAAATCCGTTCGATTACGAATCGAACGGGTTTTGGTCACTTTGGGAACACATCTGATAATACTTAGCGAAAAGACCGTACCCGTCTCTATATTTTTTTTTGTAAGTCTTTCCTTTCAGATTCACGGCCGTGAATTTCAGATTAGTTTGTCGCATATCTTACAATTTTGCGAATGATAGCTGCGCATATGTGCGGTCTGTATACTGTATGCACACCTTGTCGCGCTGTTATCCACTGACGGTGTGTATGCGAACAATTGCGATTGCGACGATGTCTCCTCGCGCACTGCTTTCGCTGTTTATTCCGCAGCGGTTGATATTATGCGAGATATGTCGTGCATGTGCGACTGCGGCGCCTGTATGATATACGCGATCCGCGAACCTGCGCACACAAAATACAATATCTCTACTGCTGCACTCACACTTCGATATGTCCTCGTTCGTCGCCTTGACCTGGACGAGAATACCACTCTTAGGGATCGCTAGCAAGCGATATGATATATGATATGTGGCGTGGCTATTATTGAACGTTAATAGCTCGCGCAGCGTATGTGTGGGTATGAGTGCAGACGCTTCTCCAGAAGTGCTGCTGTAGCTCAATGCTACCTCATATTACTCCAATGCCCCGCACCTCGCAGGTGCTACCACAATTGGGTTGTGAACCCGAGGCATTGGGTGAACAACAGTATCGGCTGATCGAATAAGCCATGTGATACTCGCATGCTTGTTCAGTTCATGCTTAAAGCGAAGATGAGTCTTCTTCGAACACTTCGGTTCTTCAAGACTTCATCTTGCTTTGCCATCTCAATGCCTTTCGATGACAGGTGTCACTCAAGGTGAGTGAATGACAAATGATATGACTGTACATGTCATAGTCGACCGTACTGACGATTGCATGTCATTATAATATATGACATGACACGACATGACATGACATGTATGACATGTATGACACATATGTCATCGGTCATAAACCTGACACCCTTCGATGTTTTGCCTTGAAAGTGTCTCATCTTCCGAGCTCTTGTCTTGGATACTCACATACAAATTGGGTCTATGCGAAGTGGCGAAAAACTCCATGGGTTTCTGCAGCTTCAGCAGCATTTTAATATCTGCTTTCGCCTTACACGTGGCGGTCCCTGTAACTGCAGTGAATGGCACGTTCGGGTAACGATCTCTCAGTTCTCCGAGTCTGGCGTATGCCTTTCTGAAGTCTGCACCGAACTCACTAACACGATGCGCCTCATCCACTACAAACCGCTTCAGTTTGGCCATCGCGTGGACTTCTAAAGTCCGAAGTGAGAGTATGACACGCCTGGTGAATATGACACTGAGGATGACGTCAGCGAGTTTGATGACTTGGTAGCTGACGATGCTGAGGAACAGGCTGAAGCTCGAAGGTTGAAGAGACAGGGACTGCAGTTGATAATTGATGATAAGGATGAACTTATCTGGGTGCCAAAAGGCACATCCCCGACATCACCCGTTCAGTCAAAGGATCAGCCTATCCCCGAGCAGAAGCCTGATGCCATATCTGGTTGTGCTCCAGCCCAAGTGGTGAAGACCAAATCTAAGCTGAAGAGTCAACCTTTCAAGACTGCTAATATATTACAATGGTTGACAGTGATGACGAATCTGAGTTGGCCCCTCGGAGGAAGAGGGCCAGAGGCAACTAGATAAGCTAGAGGGATATTAATGTGTAGATTCTCTGATTAGGATTTGTACAGGTGGCAGATGATGATATGCCAGTCGACAGAGGACAGATCCACCAGAGATCTGAAATGCGCGCCCTGAAAGTATAAGACATGAATTATAGCCCAGTGGAGGCTGTTCTAGCTTAAAGTAATTATTTGGAAGAGCTTTGTCTCACCCTCTTAAAATACTGGTCAATCTTTCCTGCCATAAAGATATTGCAATTGCTTAATTGTAGCCTTGTTCACTTGTAGCGAGTGCCAACGTCCCGGGAAAAATGGGGTCTAGACGAATTCGGTTGTGTGCCCCCAGGTAGATCGTGATGATACACTCATGATAAAATTCCTAGAGGTGGGAGCGTCGGGGTAAGGAGGCGATGGCGCGGAGAGGAGGAAACTCGCGGAAATAGAGATGGCAGGATGCAACCGCAACGTTCGTAACTGTGAAGGCCCAATGGTAGAAATGCGGAAGTCGTAAAACACGTTGAGCAAAAAGTCCGTGACAAAGATTGATTAAGTCCCAGTCAAACGAAAACCCAGTGGACATCCAAAGAATCACGTAGGGTACGCTGCAGCGATAAACACAATCACTCAGTAACGACGCGTGCCTCAACCGCGAGTCCTCATGTCGCAACCATCAAATGCCCCCAACGCCCCACAAAGCGGAGGTGTTTAGCCAATCATGCTATGCCAAAAGTAGTGGAAGGTGCCTGGCGCACCATAACCTGTCAGATATATAGTTTCAGCTATATATCGGGCTACGGTCAGAATGCTTACACTTTCGGTAATTAGACCAAGTCTCGGTTAACATAACGAAAGCTCGGCTTATGCCGGAAACCCTAAACCTGTGACACCCGTACTGTACTACTAAGTACTAGTACAGACATAGGAAGTGACACACGGTGTGCCACATCCAACATAAATTTATATCCAGGCGATCAACTCTGAATATTCAATTTATGCGTCGCTTCAAACTTCACGCTTGAGCTCGCACGCCTTGCCAACTACACCATCTGAGCTCAGTGTTCGAGCCTCACTCTGGGCGCAAGCGTCGAGTTTGAAGCGACGCATAAATTGAATATTCAGAGTTGAACGCCTGGATATAAATTTATATTGGAGAGCTAGTGCTTGTCGCTATTACGTTCTCCATCAAAATGCTCCACCGGTATGAATATAGGTGAAAATGTGCCAAAATCTGGCGAAATTCGGTGAAAATCGAGTAAAATTTTCCCTGCAGCGCACATAAAATGGGAGAAAATCAGCACGAGGTCCGGGTAATTGGAGGCGTGCTGACACCCAAAATATCATTATTTTCGACTAGGTGATGCTGCTACATTTGTTTCTCCGCCGATATGACCTTTTAATGTGTTTGCTTATCCTTATCATGTAGTTGTGGTTTCCTTGTCGACATGATTTGGATGAGCCCCTCGGGGGCGCTATGTTTTAGTGAATAGCCCCGTGTATTTTTTCATTATGCTAGATATATAACAAAGCCTTCATATATAACTATATGAAGTGATACACCCTAGAATAAGGTTTCGGATCAGAACGGTTCGGAAACTAGTAAGTGATAGTAATAAAAGGGGCATACATAAATACTGTCTGACTGATGCATCAATAGTGATATGGGTTTCTGACCTACGGGTGACGGTCACCCAGACTACCATAGGAGAAGACAGGTGACATTGTTGGTGGTCACCCTGTCATTTCCAGCACACCACCTAGTGTGGTGACCGGAAGTAAGTGTGAAAGAACACGCGACAAATTCCTTGCCCGCTCTCACTGACGACACCGATATTACAAACGTATTGTTCCGATGTTCCCTGGCTTCAACTCGAGCTTCGGCAGATCAAGGTATAAACCCACAAGCCACGCGATGCCATGACATCACACGATTGTCTTGACTATGACTTAACATGTACATGGCATTATCCCGCGCGTTGTATATTCCTGACGTCCGAATTTCTGATTTTGTAATCGCTGACTCTCACGTCTTCAGGTGCAGGTATTTTAACAACCGGATCGTCAATTCCAGTTCCGACATCAATCATCAGATGCCTTTCGAGGGGTTTGACTTGTCAGCTGAGGATGGCGTTCAGAGGGAACGAATGGCAGAGGCCAAAACTAGTCTTCCCGAGGAGGGTCGATATTTTACCGAGTTTCAGACAGAGCAGATGGGTGCGGCAAGAGAGCGTGAAAATCAAGTCCACGCGGCAGAGGAGGTCGTGCATGATGAGGTGCGGGTCATCATTGATTCCACATCTCCTGTGCATTTGTATGACCTTTGTCGTGGATTTGTGACTGCTGATGGTGCCGCTAGTGCCTTAGAAATCCCAGTGCCAGTCGCAGTGGATGTCACAGCAGAACATGTTGCTTAGCCCGAGACCACTGTTGTTGATATTTCGGGTGCAACCCCACAAAGTGACACAATAATATATACAGCTAGCCTCCCATCAGCTCCTCAATATTCCGCTGATAATATTTTAGTGCTTTTGCGTGGCCTTGGGGCAGACGTTTCAAATGTATTTTTTTTTTTAATAATGATTTGTTTTCGTGTTTTCAGTTACAAAACTTTCCATGGTTAGACGGGTCACTTGATAACTTGATAACACATATCATCGATAATGCATTGAATTAAATAGTTTGCTATATGTGGCAGTGCGATATTCTAGCATAATATATTGTGAGGTCGCGATCGTCTTCCGAGTCGTGATATGTTACATACTCGTATATGGAAGTGGTCATCCAAGTTTGACGATCTCTAACAATCTCGGTAACGCTCACTCGACACATTTCAAATTGGATGGCATCTATGTATTTTTTGGGAATTCGGGCACACAAGGATTAAAAATAAGCCGTATGTGGCCGACTTCGAAGTTGTCTCGTTTTCCTACGTTGGCATATTGCACCATGAGTGAATCGTTCCATCAATCGCCTGTCATTCCCATCAAGGTGGCGCTTCCCAGATTCCATTAATGTTGTCGGGAATCATGTTCTGTGATAAAGCAACAATGGCAAGCACATTGGATAATCGCATACTCGGTCTTGGATAATTTAGACGTGTGCAAATTGGCATCGTTTGTGGTTTCCACTGACAATACATGTTTGTACCAAGCAAAGTGCGTAAACCTAAGGTGCACAGCCAAATGTCCACACTATGCACATATTCTATTTCCCACCCATCTTGCATACCGCTTAATAGAAATTAGTGATGATGATATCGAACACATTCAGTCCTCCGAGGTATCCATGTCTTTACCCAAATATGTGGTTCGACCGTGCAAAACTGTTGTGGATGTTATCAATCAAGATGGAAATTAGCGAAAATTGCATTTATGAATGATATTTTTGCCATCTCTAAAAGTTGTTCGCTTTCATTTTCTAAAGAAGCGAAGTGGATCGAAGGAGGAGATGTCCACAGAGGTAGCAGCTCCCTCCACAATCAGCTCTGCCATCGCTAGCCCCGTGGCCGGGCTATTGAGAATGCCCCAGCAGCTGTGCCCACTAGCAATGTAAGCTCCTTCCACAGTCGGGATAAGGCCCATCATGGGAATGCCATCTGTGGTGATGGGCAGGTGACAGGCCTGTAAAGCGCACCAGGATAGAGTAAGGTGACCAACAGATCGGAAGAAGCATTTCTTTACGAGTGGAAGATATTTTGAGGACTTGAATACTGGCCTATTTTCTCCTACATTCCGTGCTGTTGTTCAACGATACCAGATCAAACCGAGGCCACCTGCTGTGAATGAGCTGTTGTGACCAGGTGTCGGACTGTATGAAAAAGGACACATGCACTTCTTTCCTTCGGGGCATTGGGTATATGTTTGCTATCTCCCCACAAAATAAATATTGACCTGTGTGTAATGCCCTCGCGTCTTGAGGGGGGTTGGGAAGTACACACGCGTCCATGAAGCACACCTGGGTTAACGTCACCTCTGCCGTGGACATTTCAGAAGAAACCATGCGGATAGTATCCACGAGCCGATCGCAGACATCTTGGCGAACTTCCACCTGCCTCACGCATCGCTCCCATGTCGACGCAGTGCGCCTCTGTCCTTGGCTTGTAGAACAGTGTCCCCAAACACAAGTTCACTTCCGACTCCCATATCTTCGTGCAAGTGGTTTACCAGCAGAAGATATGGATGCTATTTCGGACGACTGTCACCTCACTTGAACTCGGGAGCATAGAAATAACCAGGCACTGGGACACTCGATTCTGTCACTCTGTCGAACAAGTCTGTTCCCAAACCGTCCCCGCATTCTATGAGCCTAGTATAGACCGTGCGCTCACCTCCCCGGGAATCTCCTCCACCATCACAGGCGGGTCCGGGAATCCAGTGACATAGACGTCTCCATCGGGTCGAGGGTAGACCTCCGGATCTCCGCGGCCTTGGAAGAAGACCGCCTGGTTCAACACGCGCTCGGGGCGCATCAAGATGCTATGGTACTTCTGCCCATACACGGGGGGAATAGGCAGCCCTGCTGCTGCCTGGGTGGACCACGGGCCCATCGCCACTACCACCACATCTGCTGGCACCGCCTCCCCGTCCACTCGAACCGCTGCCACACGCCCCTCTGAATCTACCTCGACCCCCTCCACCACCCCGGTGCGCTTCGTCGTGCCGTGCTTCGCAGCCGCCGCAAACATCGCCTCGGTTAACCTCTTCGGGTGCACCTGACACACCTCAACCCGCTGCGCTTCAGTCGCTCATCCTTCTAGATGGATTCACCATCAGCCTTTGTTTGAATGGAAGGGTGCAGCTGATAGGGGGAGGCGTGCTTGGAGCGCAAGGAAGAGGGACGGTCGGAATGTGTCCACGACTCAAGGTCGGAAGCTCCTCTGTTTAGTGTCGAGTTAAGGGACACGGGCACAGTGGTGAAAACAAAATAGGTGGAAGTGGAGAAGTATAAGGCTACGCGCAGGAAGAGAGGTGGGGCGCGGGAGCAGTGCGGATAACACGCCTGAGGCTTAATGAGCTCCGCGTCCTTTGAATTGTGACTCTGGCGCGATCCCTCGAATCTAACAGGCCTCGAACGCACAAAGTATCCTTGCATAAGGTACACGCCAAGGAACTTCTCCTGCGTCGCTTCTTGCAGAGACAACAAGTGCAAACGGATCGTCTTGGAACTACTTCTGGTTGAATGTTTTTCATATTTGCCGATACAAGTCACGCGAGTTGTTATCGGTGGCGAGGACTCAAGAATTGTGACCGCTCGCTGTAGTTGAGAAAGAGGCGTCGGGGTTATGCCTGTGCAATCGTGTCCTCGTTGCCCATAACTCTGGTCCCTCGCACCCCGAGATCGGCCCACTCAACGTTTTGGAGCTTTCTCGAGGTCGGCTTTGTGCTCTCCTCGACCGCTACAGCTTGGCAAGAGAGCCGCCGATAGCTCTCTAGGCCAAGCGTTTCGCAACGTTCGCAACGTTCCTGCGATACGCAACGGTGCTACTCAAAAAACTTTGAAGCCCTCAGAGACCCATGAACCTGATGGAATTCACCGGAAGCATACCATGAATACACCTATGAGACGTGGAAAAGGCGAGAAACTCGAAGCGATATATTGCGAGAACGGAATAGTCCTGCCATGGAACGCTTGAGAACTTGTTGGCTTCGTTACCGCACAAGGATAGTCGCCAGGGCGAGTGTTCGGCGACATTGCGTATGCTTACGTCTGCTATTATCGGCATATTGACTGCATATCGATGACAAATATCTCGTTCATGCCCAATTATCAACACCTTTGTATAAAATGGTCATATTTCGGAGAATATTTGACCGATCATGGCATATGACACCTTTGCACACATCTACATGACCCCAAGGGACTATATTTCAACGGGTAGGCATCAACGGAATGCATTTACTACCGAAATAGCATGTTAGAACATGAGGGGGTCGCATTCGCTGGAAAATGCCATTTACCTAATACGCAACAGAAATCGTCATTGTATAAAACGGTCATAGAATCTCGAAAAATAGTCCTATCACATCAAGCGAACATGCATAACCCATCTATATGACCTGCCGGCACTAAATTTCATCATCACATGTGAGGGGCTTCATCCCACTATCTGAGATTCGTCTCACAAAAAGGATTGGGCACAGGAGTCGGCTAGTTATTCATTGCATGCACCATGCGGTTATATGATGCATCTAGTTTTGATCATCGATAGGACACATCGTTATCGTATATCGATTGCATCTACATAAATACATTCCACATGAGTATGTGCGTCGAGGAGGGGGTTCCACTAGCGCTTGCCACCGCATAGCTCCCTAACGACAACCTGCAATAAATCTCTAGAGGAATTGGCAATATGAAGATATGATAGGATATTATCGAACCATATTACAAACCATGTTGGCCTAGCACATCAAGATATCATTCATAAGCAATTCAATTAAGATACACATAGTACAAATCATAATTATGGGTGAGGGCTTCACTCCATGATCTCGCATATAAAGAAAAATAATTACACAACAGACTCGGGTCAATACCCGCCATCTCAAAGATCTATGAAGCTATGATGAAGCTTTAGCGGATGTGGCCACAATGTGGATGCATATCAAGTGCAGATTTCAAGTAGCTCTTCGCAGCGGACTTCGCACGAAATCTTTGGTCCTTGAGGTCCGTCTTTTTCATAGGAACAATCGCACATGATCTCCAAGAACGATAGATGATGCGTTGAAAGAGTCCAACACAGTGAAGGACATAAATCGCAAGATTCAAAGCGAAATACGAAAAACCGGCAAGGGGCATATACCTCTTAGGTCGAGACGAGCTATTTCCTGACATTTTTGAGCTTCCCAACGTCTATATCTCGAAAAAAGTGTCTATATATGCAGTTTTATACAAGCTAAAACACTCCTTGAAGCCACAGTTGTGGCTGCAAAGCTCAATAAAATTCCGCTTACAATGCCATTGAAGAAGTTCCGGGTATGTTTTCACACCTACTGGAGCTGCCCTACGCGCTCGAACTTTACCCGAAGCGCGATTTTCAGGTTATCGATTCGATATGGCTGTTTTATACGAAGTGTTGCGCATTAGGTCGGTGTTGCGGATTGGGCAGGGACGAGATACGAGTATTTACATCTCACCGAGTGCAATTCGAAGCTCTTGCGCGCAAACGGCCCCACAGGCGATCCGTCGTACGGCGTATTAAGACCATATTTAAAAACGCGACGGATATAAAATCCAAGAGTAAATACTTATAGCGTTAATATTGGGATTGCTTATATGCAGCCGCCCCGGAACGTGCAGGTGCAATAAAGGGACACCAATGCCTGCCGGAAGGGCATTCTGAAGGTTTGAGGTAGTCGAGGGCTTAGGTCCTCCCAACGAACGTTATTTGGGGATTTGCGTGAATCCAATTTCTCGCAAAGATTTGGCATGCTACTTCTTTACATCATCTCTAGAGATGTACGAATGCAGCTGTTCCCATCGGTTTCTCGCAACGCCCCAAGTAACGTTTGTTCAACAGCCCATATGGACGTACTTGCTGCGTTGGTTTGCGTATTTCGTAACTTACACGCGCCATCCCGGATGTGCCGCGGGGCTCGAAGCGTGTGAACCAAATGACGAAATGAAACACAGATGCACACATACAGCGTTGAAAATATGTTTAAGTCGTTGTTATTACTATTTCTTAGCGTTCCCTTCGGCAGGATACCGAAGGGAATGCCGTTTTGCGGATGCCGGTTCCCGCTTCCGCCACACGAAGCGGGGAATCCGGGATCTGCTTCCAGTCACCGAATCTGTGCGGGGATGCTTCCTAGCGTTCATAATACCTTATATTAAACATTATTCGCTTCTCATATATTGTCAGGGTTATGACCGATGACATATGTGTCATACATGTCATACGTGTCATACCATGTCATGTCGTGTCATATATTATTATGACAGTCGGTCATGTCATATATTATTATGACAGTCGACAGTATGGTCGATCATGACTGTACAGGTCGAGTCGCGTCATACATTTATGACAGTCGTCAGTACGGTCGACTATGACATGTACAGTCATACCATTTGTCATTCACTCACCTTGAGTGACACCTGTCATCGAGAGGCCAGGTTGTGGCATCGAGATGACAAAGCAAGATGAAGTCTTGAAGAACCGAAAGTGTTCGGAGAAAACTCATCTTCGCTTCTAGCATGTTCTGAACAAGCATGCGAGTATCATATGGCTTATTCGTTCAGCCGATACTAATTGTTCAACCAATGCCTTGGGTTCACAACCCAATTGTGGTGGCATCTATGAGATGCGGGGCATTGCGTAAAATGAGGTAGCGTTGGGCTACAGCAGTCACTTCTGAAGAAGCACTGCACTCATATCCACACAGACGCCGCGTGAGCTATTAACGTTCCATAATAGCCTCGCTATATATCATATATCATATCGCTTCCAAGCGAACCCTTAAGAGTGGTATTCTAATCGTCCAGGCGACGAACGAGAACCTAAGTGTGCAGTGCAGCAAATAGAGATATATTGTATTTTGTGTGTGCAACAGGTTCGCGGATCGCATATACATACAGGCGCTCGCAGTCGCACATATAAGACATATATCGCATAAATACACTCGCTGCGGAATAAACAGCGGACGAAGTGCGCGGAAGATACCGTCGCTAATACTTACGCTCGCATAATCACCGTCAGAGTATAACAGCGCGAAGAGGTATGCATACAGCATACAAATCGCATACATATGCTGCTATCATTCGCAAAATTGCACGATATGCGACATACTGACGCGCAGATGAACAAATCGTCATCAGTGTATGTTCCGTACGCGAAATGGCATTCATATCGTATGCCATACAAACCTGCGACAGAGATATGTTCACTATTTGCAGCGCGCACATCAGCGACTTTGATAAATCGCTACTCGCACTAATTTTCAGTGCAGTATACGCATCAAAATCTTGTCATTTCAAATGGTTGCAAAAATCACTCATTTTGCTTGACAGGATATACATACACCTGCTAGATTCATCATGAACAGACGATGCGCGATGATGGTATACATATATGCAGCATGCTACTTAAAATCTGTGATGCTTGCACATAAGAGATGATGTTATCCATTTACTGGCAGATTTACATACAAGTTTGCAATCACATGGGTGTGCATCATATGCTGTGTGTGTAGCCACACACACACACACATATAAGTAGATGAAATCAGATAAATATGGACGCTGTGCAATCACATGTTTGTGTACTATATGTTGTGTGTGTAGCTGAATCTGTGATATCACACACACACACGCACACTTGCAGTATATACTATCCATCGCATGCAGCGATATGTACCATGCATTATTATACCATGCAACTATACCATGCAGCAGATTCCAATGTTCTGATGACCACACAAATACTTTGATCATCAGCATTATACTTATCAGCAGCACAGTGATCTGTGCACAACATGTGTGTGCAGATCAGCACACACACATATACACTCATTTCACTTACAGCAATCATTAATACACAGTGCATATACTTCTATATCATGCACATATTTTATTCTGAATGATTGCAATGTTGTAAATGTTACATACTTTATTATATTGAACAGCTTGATCACGATAACAGCTGTATTAAATAAAGCATAAGCATATTGCAGTGAATGCTAAACTATATTATAATCCATGTTGCAAAGGGTGCCTGACAGTAATCATAACACCATAATTAGTTTGTCGTGCCCTGGTGGAGCCGAGATGCTCTCCAGGTAACACGTACATTCTATGGTGGATTACTTGAAGGAATGCTCACCTGAGCTTCATGTGAAATTTATCAGCAACTCATATCGTAATGAGATTATCATGGAATTACAACAATCCCTAAACTATATATATCATGTTAGATATAATCAGTACGTGGTATGCTGACAATCTGCATGATAAGCTGTTAGGATATTGTGATATCCATAAAGATCTTGCAAAGTGTGTGTAAGTAAACACACACACACACAAGTACTAATCAGCAGTACTATACACTGCACAAACACTAGCATTCATTATGTTGACAATACACTGACTCCAAGTGTAATGATCAAGTATTGTATCAATACATAATACATAGATCCCACTTCCAAACACATGTGCGTGGAAGTGTCAGCGATGGCGATACATAAGGGAACAGGATCAAACAACATGCTGAAGGGCTGGATGGAGATATCTCCAGACCCGAAGGCAGTATACAGTGCTCAAATAACAGCTGGTCACTGTTGAGCACTGTCCATGCGTCTCACTCACATATCATCGCTGGAGCAACATCAATATCTACATTGCATTCTGACAGTTGATACAGATGATCACTTCACATGCATGTACCAACTCAGATCAGCAACCATACATGAATTGACAAAAGGTGGTTGAGGACATACATATACACAAACAATGTGTTGTGTAAAAACTGCTTAGATTACATCTAGTAGTGTCCAGATGTATTTGAACATAGAGATATCACTTGATATACTCGTTGTATACATCCAAATATATCTTAAGATCTGACACAACTGTGAATTTATTACAGTTGATATATCTTAAATATCACCAGAGAGTGCATTTGCCTCCATGGGTTTCAATCAGTAAAACCCAGAAATGTGATCAACCTTAGATGTTGATATGCAGCATAATTCACTTTTATGCCATGAAATTTGTCATGTGCAATAGTGAAGTGATTTGCAGTGTTTCTGTACTTTGCAGTCCACACACACACAGAGATATGTATATATATATATATATATACATATAGCCAAAAACGGCCAAAATAGGTAAAATCCGTTTGCGATAGATTTCAAAATTGAAAATCGGACCCTATTTTATTTGATAATATGATTTTATACCTATTGAGGTATGAGAAAATCATAATGACACATGTCATATCTCGTGTAACACCCTAGATATTAGGTGTGTAATATATAGGGGTAAACATATTGGCTGTAACACTAAATCGGTCAAAATGTTGTACGTGTAATCTTTTGCAAATTCGGGATTGATTTTTTTTGCTATAATGGATATTTATCTATCAAATAACAATCCCTGAAAGGCATAACACGTGTAACACCCTGTAACACCCTAATATTTGAATGTGTGTGTGAGGGGTATAACGTACCCTCTGAAAATCACCTAACATTCACTTAGGTATTAAATGCAGTTTTGCTTAAAAATCTTTGCAAAAACGTTATACTGCTTATTTTTTACCTGTATTAGGGTTACTGATATCAAGTAACACCCTAAACACTGTATTGAGTAACAGGGCCACTGTAACTATATATGCACAAAAATGCCAGTTTTATTTCGAAAAACTTCGTTTTTTGGCATTATTATATCATGCTAAATCATCAAAGACATGATAATACTGTGGGCAACAACCCAAGAACTGTAGGGCAACAACCCAAAAACTGCAGGGCTACAACCCAAGGACTGTAGGGCTGCAACCCTAAAACTGTAACAGCTGATTCCTATAAGGACTGCAAGCTATAAGCTATAAGCTTAAAGTATATAAACAACTAACTGCCTATGTATTCACACTTCCTCAAGGGGGGAAGAAGGTGGATAGGATTCACACATATCCATTTCATATTCCGATCTGGTGATTTCTGATGGATTGCTTTTGATAAAATCACTGCATACACAAATAACGTTGAAATCTGTACAACGTTGAATCCACCATCACTAATAAAGTGTAAACTCGGATGGGAAACTATATTCCAATGACTATAAGTTGACTCTTGCTCAGCATTTACATTCTCGAGTAAGTTTGGAATGCTGAACTATATACATAACATATAACCTGATACCATGCTTAATTGCATTTCCTGGATCAGAAGATGATAGTTATATAATGTATATATATATATATATATATCCCACCTGATGCACTTTGGCACTATAGCCGTACATAAGAGTGGAAAGGACAAGTGCATCGCTGTAAGACTGGTTGATATAGTCCCAGTGTTGAAGGCAGAATTTGGCACCCGAATAACAGCTGATAACTGTTGGTGACCACCATGCAAAACCTTCCAAGCGTAACTCTTTTGTCCTGAGATGCAAGTGAATTGTTCATAAATGTTGACATCACATAAAAGCATTCTGATAAAAACCCTATAAATCCATGTGAGTTGTCATTACTACAAATGACATGGGTTTTGAATTGTCGAATGAGTATAACTCCAATGAATTCATTAGTACAGAATAGCTGTAGAGATTATTCCTCCGGCTGGATTGCAATCATTCACAATCCCTGTACATTCCGGTGACAAAATATTGCACTGGACTGATCACATTGGTATAATCAGTGATATATAAGTCACCAGAGAAAGCATTGCAATCAGCACAATGCTGTCTAGACTCACAAAGATGAGTAACAGATATTCTCAGATGTAATAAATGGAGGCACAATGTGACCTACGCTAAAATCGCGTATGCTCGGGCACTGTATTGTGACCTGCGCTAAGATCGTGTATGCATGGACACAACATGACTCGTGCCAATGACGTGACATATATTTTTTGCCACGACATCACATCTGAAATCAATAAATCACTCAGAGTAAAGGTGTTGACATCAGTATAGCACCATTATACATATAGTCATGAGGATTTTAAAGAAGACATAGTCTCTCCGATATTGACAAACATGGTACATATATATATATCCATGCTCTCTGATCATATATTGATATCCCACAGCATACGATGATGGTAATAGCAAGCCACTTCGCTGCTGGAGGGTAGTGTTGTATATACACAGCACATGCTTGGGTACTATATGACCCACGCTAATGACGTGGATTCGGGCTGCATCCCAATAACTGCAATGCACCTTCGGTGCAAGGGGCTGCAACCCGAAAACTGCTATCCAGCTTCATAGAAAGCTTCCACGTCATCACAAAGAGGTCGGACCTCTGTTGTATTTGAACGGCGCTTGACAACCGCCTATCTAGCAATACACTTCCTTGAGGGGGGAAGATGATAAGCTAGAAATACAACTAAAAACCAAATAAATAATAAATAATAAAGACAAATAATAAAACAAGTAAGTTGCATCATTGTTTTTGTTGTGGTAAGCCTGACTATATACAGTCAAACCATGCAAAACTCCATGAAAGTTGACACATACATCAGCCATGACATTCATATGAGCTTGATTTTGAAGACCTAGACATTGTATACATCTGGTCTAGCATGTATCCAGACTAAAATTGTATACTGACACGGTGCAAGCACTATAGCCTCTGCCACCGATGATCATTGAAAAGGGCAACCATTCTTGATACTTCATACATATCATCTGATTGGATCATTAAAGGTGTCAAGATTACTCAATGCAATATGCAGGCCACGGCCTGAGTACAACACCTAGAAAGGTCAAAGCCACTGAGCTGACCAATGCAGCATAAATGCTAGCTGCCTTGAAGGCTATACAATAAGCCTATTGCCCTTATGTCTTGATATGTATCCGTGTATTGGCATCTCTTTGAGGTAATTATGCCTACTGAATGAGCCATACCAACCATCTTGTCTTCATTGATCATTACATATCTGATCATATCGCCATTGAGCAATGCCTATTCTGTGAGATTATATATCACGAGGCATTTCATTAGTGCACAATAAACAATTGAAGTGCAACAAAGATCATCAGCTCTACATCATACCAAAAGGTTGAGTTGTTGTCAATTGAATTTTTTAGACACCATTTCTCAGAGGTCTATTCATCATAAAAGACAGAGTCTGTGCAATCATGGCTATTCAGCCTCCGACATAGCTGCATAGCTATTTAGCTTATGACCCAACCGTAGTTAAGCAGCCTCCACGCTATATGGCTGAAAAATGGCAAGCAATCTCTTCGGTCATTCTTGGGCATAGAGCAATCAAGCACAGCCAATCCAGGATATTTATCCCAAAATTCTCTTCGAATTATTCATATCTTCTATGTGTCATATGAAACAACCAATATACCACCCTATGATGAAAGTCATCTCCTTCAGTGGTGATTTTGCATAGTGACTTTCTTGCTGTTTATTTTCTTCTCATGCTGCAGGTCTGCTGCATCCCTGTGTGATTCGTCCTCGATGAAAGAACAAGACATGTTGAAGCCAGTTTTGCTTTTGGATGAAGAAAGCTCAGAAGATGAAGTTACCAGCAAGTTTCGTAGCTGGTACAACGTTCCGGATGTAGCAGTAGCAAAGAGGCGCTTGCAGAATAAGAAAAACGCTGAGCGTGAAGCCAAAAGACGTAAGAAACAATGTCCTCAGTGGATGTTGGATAGTCAATGGTAGCTCTAGCTAGAAAAGTACATTAGATTCAGATTCTGAACATTTAAATGGGCTTGAATGCACTCAAATTTGTACTGAGTTGCAATTGTCCAAAGTTTTCACTCTGACATCATTACTTATTTGTGGAATAGCATACAATGGTATAAACCATCCACATATAGATTGACACCATATTTGTAATTTCATATCATTTTGGCACATAAGACAAGCATGCTTCATTAAGGAATGAAAACTCTTTCAAAGTTCATTCTGGAATATTTAGAAATTTGTTGCCTCATCCATTAGGCCACGAAGTCTTGGAAAACCCGCAATCTGTATACGGTTTCCAAGCGCAGTTCATCCTCATTCTGAAAAGTGACAGAAATTTTATAGTCATAAAACAAGTCACAATTCTATCGGATTGAAATGACACATTCATCATTCATACTTCTTTATCATAATAAGTCTCTGAATAGTGTTTGCCCAAAAATAACATGGGCACCATTGAGATAAGTGATCATGTGCTGAAGAATATACACATATCACTAGGCAATGCCATGTTCTATTCATAATAAAATGACATGTCAGCCATCCATCAACTACGAAAATACAACTCGTAGTAAGTTGTTGTCATTACGGACACTTCTTGATTGACTCTCCATTAGCTTCGATACCAAAGTTAACTTCGGTAACTCTCCATCACTGATTTCTTTGTTCATCATGACAATCATTTTCCAGAACATTGTCTAAGTTGGGCACACTATAGTGACCCTGAATTGACAAATGTATGTAAGCTGCAACCCAACAACTGCATTTGACATCATCTGGCATTAGCCACATTCAAAAACGTCAGGCATATTGCCAATATGACGTAGAGAGAATCAATGTTCAGATTGACATTGTTACCTCTAAAGCATTCGATGAGTAATCTCAGTCTGATTCGCATAACATAATGATTGAATAACATCCTCCATCACCATCTGATTGGTTTGATACATCTCTTTTTGCGAGGGGGAGGAAGAGTATAGATTCATTCATTTTCATACAGCTGCCACACCTTACATCATTGTGATTTTGCTTGGATGTGATTTTGCTTGGAAAATTAAAGATCTTATCAAAAGTTCCAGCATCTGTGTATAGCAGCCATAAAATTGATGACACGGTACATCATGCCGATTGAAACAACAAATGAAGTCTTATTTGACTTATTGACACATAAAGTTCATTATGAAGAAATCATAAATGCACATTTCTCCGGCTCTATCATATTGTAGGGGCACTGACATAGGGGAACGATGGTTTTTCAAATGTGAATAAGCTATATTGTAAGCTTACGACCATCACTTTGACGTCAACAGACTGGGATGCTGATTGTCGAAATTCAAGAGTTGAAGTTTTGAGCCAACCTTGATACATGTGTTTTGATTCATAAATTGTTGATCCATGATTTCTCCCCAAATCTTGAGAAGCTGGCACCCAAGTTGTTGCCAATGTCTTGAGGAAAGCATCTGAGCAAAGGATTGCCAGTTGTGCCATCAGGCATCGAATTCCATAAACAGCAAAGCCGAGTGAGTAAATCCGCCACTCTAGCTAAATTGCCCGTCATTCCTTCCAGGTTCATGACAAGAGACAATTCATCAAAGTCATACACCAATGCATAAGTCACATGCATGGTTGCACAGTTTGTATCCGAATGCCATTCCATCAAGGTTAAGCATCTTGACAGTAACACTGGCCAACCAAAAGCCTTCCTGTCTTTGGATATCTTGAGCACTCTCATTTCCAGCTCTTTGGACTAGGAAGCATCATGACTGTGCCTCGCCAGAACGCTAATCCTCAAAGCCGCACACTTGAGGCGAGCCTTATGAGACAGTGACCTTTGGCTTGTGGGGCGTCAACCCCTTATCAAATCCTGAACACTTGTTAACACCTGGAAAAATTTATCATGATGCAACTTAAGTGGGATTATAAGTTCCACATGATCATATTGTCTACGTATGCTGAAGGCATAACTGCCGCATATGATCACAATAGGTCGCAGCTTCTATAACATTGTGGCTTCTGAGTCAAAAGCTGATAGTCAATGACTTTTGCCAATAATTGCCGACCTAATAATAATCAAGCCGTGGAAATATGTACCCAAGAGGTTTTCATCCATCGGTCGTATAAATATAGCAGGGCTGCTGCCCAAGAACTGCGATGCGCCTTCGGTGCAATGGGCTGCAACCCAAGAACTGCAGGGATATATTCCTAACATTTTTTTACCCTGCATCAAATTGATATGACAGGAGCAGGAATTGATCCTTCCTTGCTAAGGTGTAGTGAGCCTTGTGTAAATCATACCCTTACACAGATACGCATATGCGGGTACCAATATCTGTGGATAAATAAAAAACTGCTAAATGCTACCTTTGCCAAAACCGTGGTTTGTCATCGGATTCTTGGCCAGTCATCCGAAGCTACCGGAGATAATGACTGAGGTAGAAGGAGTTGTGATCCTAAGTTGTGCTTGACAAACATGACTAAATAAATTTCACATTAGTACGTGGCGAATTCATTCTCACTCATCGCGATAGATGTTCGTCAAAGCGTGCGTACTGGA
This sequence comes from Cymbomonas tetramitiformis, assembly GCA_001247695.2. Classification (NCBI taxonomy): domain Eukaryota; kingdom Viridiplantae; phylum Chlorophyta; class Pyramimonadophyceae; order Pyramimonadales; family Pyramimonadaceae; genus Cymbomonas; species Cymbomonas tetramitiformis. The sequence goes on along the minus strand of LGRX02029199.1, from coordinate 3,913 downwards.
CAAAAATATTGAGGAGTTGAGCAGACCGGTTAAGGATTATAAGTCCAATTCCGTTAAGCAGGGCCGCTCCGTTTGCATTAAAACAAGCCCCTTTGTTCGTTTATTATCGAAATCGGGCTCCCCATCACCGCCTAGGATCCTCCAAAGTAGCTTAAGGAGGGGAGGAAGAGTTGGGTGCACTATGTTAGGCCGAGAATCGTTCGAATATAATTCGTTATAATCGTGGGATCATCGATCGCGCAAAGGCGACGACGGCTAGCGCAAATAATCCGTAACGTAGACTTCGGATGCTTTGAATCGTCTAGCACATACATGATAACGTGTGGATCAATCAGTAATCCAGCGTAGGATTGTATCGCGAAAACGCTCTTTGTCCACTACCCGGTGGTACATGGGGATGTACCCAAGAGGGTCTGGGTACATAGGGATGTACCCAAGCTAAATCGACGGTATGGGGGCATAAATTTAACGGTTTGTCGTTACGAATCATCAATATAGCTAGCCAACATCATCATGAACACGGGAATATGCCGTCACAAGCATCCTGGTAGGATATATATCATGTCAGGTGCATTCAAACCCATGCAAATCGCAACTTGGCTCCCAAAAACATTTTTCTAATTGTTTTTTTACCACGGTTTGTTGCGACTCGCCTTTTTCACAGTCTCGCATATCTTAGGGGGGGATTCTTCACAAAGTGGAATACTTTTTAAGGTTTGTTACACCACAATATCTTAATTAATTTATTCTCGTCATGTTCGGCGTACCCTAGATCCCCAAGCTTAACTGCTTACTTGCCGCACGGTCCCACGAGGTACCTTATCGGGTATGGGGACGAGTCGACGCGAGCGGTTGAAGGTGACCTGTGATATTGATTATTATGCCAAAAATATTTGTCATCAGCTCATTCTTTGGCAATCGTATTTGCGATAACATGCATTGCACATGTAAATATGCCTTCGTTCAATAGATCGATGGGTGGGAGTCATCACACATGTCCGCGCGCATTTTTTTAGGCGAAATCTAAAATCTGACATTGTTTTATGATGAGAAGTCTTGATGATGAAGTATGATAACTTGTGAGGTATGGGACCGACCCATGATAAAATAAGTGCTTTGAAGGGTCTATGTTAATGCCCTAATGAAACATCGACCAAATATGCAATTTTCATGTGCATAACCATGCATACAAATCGATGTACCCAAGCGATGTACCCAAGAATTTAGAACTTGAGAATTTCGTCTTTTCTGGAAAATCACCTAGGCAACCGCCCCCAAAAACCCATGTCTATGACATGAATACCGCCAAACATATGGTTCATACCCAAGATTGGTGTGTTATTGACAACCTATATCGGCCATATGGACACTTGAAATGTTTCGAGCTCGCCATGGCGTGTGGAACAAAGAGTGGCTTGGGTACATCGTGATGTACCCAAGACCGGGTAGTGGACATCTTCATTGAACCTTGGAACGTCACTCAACGATACGATTTCCGGAAAGGTGGGCTACATCCTAAGAACTGTATGGCTAAATGCCTAAGGTGAGGGACTAAAGTGGACTCAGTTCCCCCCAATAACCTAAAAATACCATGAGGGACGCCTCAAATCGGTGTAAGAAGACTGGTACCAGCAAGAAGCGACAACAACAAAGACATCAAAGACATATACAAAGGTATGCCCGTTGTGAGGTCACAACTCTCTTAAGAGGGGAGATCTGTCAGGGTTATGACCGATGACATATGTGTCATACATGTCATACGTGTCATACCTGTCATACATGTCATACCATGTCATGTCATGTCATGTCATATATTATTATGACAGTCGGTCGTGTCATATATTATTATGACAGTCGACAGTATGGTCGATCATGACTGTACAGGTCGAGTCGCGTCATACATTTATGACAGTCGTCAGTACGGTCGACTATGACATGTACAGTCATACCATTTGTCATTCACTCACCTTGAGTGACACCTGTCATCGAGAGGCCAGGTTGTGGCATCAAGATGACAAAGCAAGATGAAGTCTTGAAGAACCAAAAGTGTTCGAAGAAAACTCATCTTCGCTTCTAGCATGTTCTGAACAAGCATGCGAGTATCATATGGCTTATTCGTTCAGCCGATACTGATTGTTCAACCAATGCCTTGGGTTCACAACCCAATTGTGGTGGCATCTATGAGATGCGGGGCATTGCGTAAAATGAGGTAGCGTTGGGCTACAGCAGTCACTTCTGAAGAAGCACTGCACTCATATCCACACAGACGCTGCGTGAGCTATTAACGTTCCATAATAGCCTCGCTATATATCATATATCATATCGCTTCCAAGCGAACCCTTAAGAGCCATAGCATCTTCCACACCTCATGAAACCTCACGGTTAATAGCTCTATCGAAAGGTAACACCTCCCCCTATAAGATACATACCCCCCTTGCTTCATTAAACCTCATTATCTTTGCGTTATTGGCCATGGCTGATTGGGTTGTTGGGCAGGGGGGGGCTACACCTAGGTGGACAAGATTAGCCATAGCATCTTGCACACCTCATGAAACCTCACGGTTAATAGCTCTATCGAAAGGTAACACCTCCTCCTATAAGATACATACCCCCCTTGCTTCATTAAACCTCATTATCTTTGCGTTATTGGCCATGGCTGATTGGGTTGTTGGGCAGGGGGGGGCTACACCTAGGTGGACAAGATTAGCCATAGCATCTTGCACACCGCCTCAAACTAAGGGCTTGAAGGCTCTTTCGAAAGGTAACACCTCCCCCTATAAGATACATACCCCCCTTGCTTCATTAAACCTCATTAACTTTGTGTTATTGGCCATGTGGCTACTATCCCGAGGTTGGGTCCTCTCACAAGGACCGAAGTAAAATGCGGCTCTTGCACGGATATTTACCTTACGACGATGTTACCCGCACATTTTTACATCATTTATGAGTCAAACCAATAGTTGAACATGTCGGATGGATTGGTTGCTCGATATCGGTCGTCATTAGACACGTGTGCTTTAGGTGTATAATTTAATTCAAAATTAATTCAAAAACCCGGTCCTCTCACAAGGACCGGACTCCCCAACACCCTTTGGACCCACTAGATGGCCTCTGGAGGGCATATATTCTTGCACACTTCGACTTTGGGACTTAATGTTGATGTGTGAACCGCACAAGCCCTTGGTTTTGCACTTTGCCATTTTGAGGGCACGTCACATAAGGCACCACCCTCAAAATATTAGAGACGGCGGTATTTGTGCGTGATTTATTTTGATATGTGATAGGGTGGAGCTATGAACCAATGCCACAAAAATGATCGGATTGCCATGGATACACTTTCTAAAAGATTTCATATGTATATACATTCAGTTGGGAAGCGGTAGCCATGTGCTATAAACCATACATGTGTGTTTGTGGACTACCTTTGAATTGTAAGTAAGAAGGCAAACATCATCAAAATAACGAAAATTTACCCTTTTACAAGTGTAGGGTAGATGTTTAGCCGTAAATTACAACCAGTAGGGGTATGCCACCACTCTCAAACACTAACCCATTATTGGCGGTAATGTTTGGGCTCAATTTGATGACTTATTGGGGTTGGCTGACGATGTTATCCGTCTTTTAAAAAATCACGAGTGAGTGTCATGCTTTTTTCCCTCCTTGTGAAATTTGAAACCTGAAAAGTGAAGGAGGGTCCATGCAAATGCGACTAGTATAGACACGCCACATGGAATTTCAGCCAATGGGGCATTAGGCGACTCAGTTTAGGTCACAATAAGACTGCCATATGGAGGGTAGCGTGTCTTGAATGCAATAGGACAGCGAAAAAAAATCCCGCAACTTCGGTCCTTGTGAGAGGACCGAAAGCGATTTGGGTCCTCTCACAAGGACCGCGGGATAGTAGCCACATATG
>LGRX02029198.1:0-35735 GCA_001247695.2 Cymbomonas tetramitiformis | reverse complement strand
TCTTTAGGTGTATAATTTAATTCAAAATTAATTCAAAAACCCGGTCCTCTCACAAGGACCGGACTCCCCAACACCCTTTGGACCCACTAGATGGCCTCTGGAGGGCATATATTCTTGCACACTTCGACTTTGGGACTTAATGTTGATGTGTGAACCGCACAAGCCCTTGGTTTTGCACTTTGCCATTTTGAGGGCACGTCACATAAGGCACCACCCTCAAAATATTAGAGACGACGGTATTTGTGCGTGATTTATTTTGATATGTGATAGGGTGGAGCTATGAACCAATGCCACAAAAATGATCGGATTGCCATGGATACACTTTCTAAAAAATTTCATATGTATATACGTTCAGTTTGGAAGCGGTAGCCATGTGCTATAAACCATACATGTGTGTTTGTGGACTACCTTTGAATTGTAAGTAAGAAGGCAAACATCATCAAAATAACGAAAATTTACCCTTTTACAAGTGTAGGGTAGATGTTTAGCCGTAAATTACAACCAGTAGGGGTATGCCACCACTCTCAAACACTAACCCATTATTGGCGGTAATGTTTGGGCTCAATTTGATGACTTATTGGGGTTGGCTGACGATGTTATCCGTCTTTTAAAAAATCACGAGTGAGTGTCATGCCTTTTTCCCTCCTTGTGAAATTTGAAACCTGAAAAGTGAAGGAGGGTCCATGCAAATGCGGCTAGTATAGACACGCCACATGGAATTTCAGCCAATGGGGCATTAGGCGACTCAGTTTAGGTCACAATAAGACTGCCATATGGAGGGTAGCGTGTCTTGAATGCAATAGGACAGCGAAAAAAAATCCCGCAACTTCGGTCCTTGTGAGAGGACCGAAAGCGATTTGGGTCCTCTCACAAGGACCGCGGGATAGTAGCCACATAAGGTCGTAGGAGTCAAGGTACGGCATGCAACATTCACATAACAGGTCTTGTGCATGCTTGCTAAACCTCTAGGCTAACTGTCATTTCTATCGGTTGGTTGTATTCTGCACATATTTTCAAAACCAAATCATAAAGTACCTGCAACAGAGTACCTGCAAAGCACAGTCAGATACAAAACCCAAAACAGGACAAAACAGAGGGTACTCACAGTCAGATCATGCTGCTGCTTTCTGAGTAGGCCTCCATGTCGAAAATCCAAAAGATCTGGCAGCCTGAATCACTGCCTTTTGCATATCCATGTAGCTGTCAAAGAGCATGTTGAAGTAGGGCACGGTGTTCTTGGTGGGAGGAACCGGCTTGGTGTAGGGGTCAGCCAGGTTCTTCTCCGAAGGTACCCTCCAGCATATGATCCAGCCCAGTCTGACAAAGTCTCTGAGCATATGGAATCTGACCAGAACATGCTTGATCTTTTGGGATAACGGGATGTTCTCAGCAATAGATCTGCATGCATCATTATCCAGGAGAAGAGGAACTGGAAGCTCCAATCTGGGGCAGGTTGCTGAGGCTGGAAGGTATTCTGTGCTTCTCATATTCTGGTAGTCCACTGGCCTGCGGTCTGATTCTGAATAAATCTCGAGTTCATCTGTCACTGACTTGCCATCAGGCCTGACACCACCGACTCCTGTACCCGTAGGTGTAGTGTAGTCCAGGAGTTTAGTGAGGAGAGTGCCCGGCTGTAACCCAGGGTAGCTGAATGCAATGTCAGTGGCGACCCTCTCTGCTTCAGTGATCTCAGAATCAAGTCCAGTAGTAGAGGGTGGCTGTCCTTGAATAGGGTGTTGGATATAGCCGAATATTTCTGTCAGCATAAACATGAGAGATACCACCCGCTGAGCTGCAGTAGATGCTGCAACATACTGTGGACCTTTTATTGATTTTATAATTAATTAATTCCGGGCGCGTTTTTGAACACGTTCAATTTATTTATTTAAATAATTAATGTTTCCACACCTAAAATACAAGTAAAAGTGAATTAATTCCCAGGCACTCCAGATAAGAAAAAAGTTAAAAGTTAAAATTAATTAATGTTTTGGAACACAACTGAACTGATTTGCATGGTTGCACCAGACACTAGCGTGTGATGAGAAATATGCATCAACTGATATTACAAATTACTCTGAATTAGAGACATTGAATGATGGCGTTAGGAACTGAGGGTATGCCGAACGGAAAAAGACCCTCAAGATAGAAGCCATGAGGGGTGCCGATATTGGCATGCCAGATGCACAATATTTGACAACCAGAGCGCTGACGGCCGTGTAAGCCTCTCCGCTGTTCCCAAGTGCATTCCGCCTTCCTCGCTTCTGCACACATTCCCACCAAGCGAGGGATGATTAACTTAGGATACGATCAATATCGATGTGACGCACTCGCTAAGACGCCCTTACGTGCGGAAAAGCGAATATGCAAGGTTACATAGCTCGCTGCCGCAGCATTATCAAGGGCGTTCGTAACAGAACTCAATGATGTAACACAATATATACACGGGAAGTGGAGCTCAAGGTGCGTAACTAGAACATACCTTAGGGACACGCGTGGAGTGCGCGATCTTCACCCAATACTGTATGTGCGCACAGGTGAGATGGGTCGCCAAGAAAGTACCCGCAAACAACGGGTCGCTTTTGAAATAACGAACTGTGGCGGCACGGTTGTAACACGACTCCTTATTTTTCATCAAGACCATCTGTTTCTCCATAGGGTTCCAAAGATATTGACTTGAAGCTGACATGGGTTTTTCTCTTTGGACTCCAACAACCTGTTGTAGCTCCCACGAATCGTCCTCGAACCAGCGATCAAAGTCAGGTTAGTCAAGCGATAAGGAGGCGGGCCGGTGAGTGCGGTGCTTGTCCTCGTAGGTGTACTTCTCGATGATTTCGTCCTTCTTCTTGACGATGGCAGCCGTTCCACCAACCATAGCAGTGCGCGATCGGCGACCAACTGGATGGGGTATAGCTCGGAAAGCTCTCGCAAGCACAACCCAGTGTGCTTCGGCCCGGGCGATGTCGTGGATCCTCTTTCCCTGCTCGTCATAAGAAACGGGTTTCAGACCATAGTGGTTGATGGTGGGGGTTTTCTTCACCGGATCGGGCCGTGTTTGTTGCACACCAACCCGAAAACCAAAGCGGCCAGTCAAAGTGGCGATGGGCATGGTTGAGAGCCTATGCGCCTCCTTGAACATGTCAATCGCCGTGATTGAGTTGCATACACAAACGTTCAGGTGTCCTCTCAAGGTGCAGATCCTGCACTCAAGGTCTGGAGAAGACATGTTTTCTGTCGGGGAATTACCTTTCCGGCAGCTAAATACTAGTCCGTAAGTGAGCCCAGTGGGTCGAGGCCACGCTGTCCCACATACCGTAGCAGACGTGTGCCAAACGCGTCTAATAATATCCATCTCCTTGGAGCCAATTTTTGAATTTTGAACCAAAATCTGCGTCAACAACGGTGCTATTTTACTGCCAGATCACGTTTTCGTTGGGCCTTGAGTGATGTGTTCTCATCTGTTTGGGAACGGCAAGATTCTAGAAAGTCGCAAACCCGATGCCAAAAAAAGAGGGGGCCAATCGGAATGATGACTGGCTCAAAGATAGAGAACACTTCTCGCGAAGCCGCCTGAGCGTGCCACCTAGTCCGAGCCGCGGGCCCAAAAATAATTTTCAAAAATGCGATTTTGTTACTAACTGTGCTCGCAGGATGCAATAACGACACCACAGAGAACACACTAACGGCACCATGGCGGACGACACAACGGACACATACAGATTCGGCCCGCCCACACCCCACATGTCACATTGCCGCCTCACACCCTACGCAGGCTAACGGTTTTTTGTACCTGCAGGGCGAAGATACGCTCCAAAACACGTTCGTACCACACTCGAAAACAACCCTCCAGCACACCAAACTCGTTCTCGCAAGAAATATGGCCAAAACCGCTAACAAACCCAGACTGACGTGCGCAGGCTCGTCCAAATCGACCCAAAAAACCACCGCGGGCGGGCAGCATCACCAACCGCAAGGAGAAGCAACAGCTGGCCTGCCAGAAATCGAAAACATGCCAGAGTACGACCAGTGCCCTGACGGCTCGGACTTGGACTCTGAGCCGAACCACTCTCCAAAAATAACATCTGTCGAACTCGGCCTGTCGGAATCCGACTCCGAGCTAGAGTACGCCACTCCGGAAGCCGATCGGGCAACCGGTATGGCAGGCATACAACACGAAAAGGACGTTCCATCGGAACGTACTGACAAAACACACGCAGAAGACAAACCACCCAAACAACAGAAGACCAAGAAGGTACACTTCGCGGGAAGTGCGATCCCGCAAAAACATAAAACAAACAAAAAACAAGAAGACGGGCTACCCGGCACTGCCGGCCCCCGCGCCAGAAACCCCGAGGGGACTGAATCTTGTAACAAAACACAAGTCCAGCCAGAGGAGCTGCGAAGGGCGCTGGACCGGCCCATCGACTACAGAAAAGTCGACGGAGCCCCAGCTGACAACATCCCGAGCCTCCTTGAGTACACCACATCAAAGAGCGCAGAGACCACGCTGGAAAAGGTGTCTCGAATCTACCAGCGCCGTCCTAAGGCCACGGAAAACCCGGAAGCCAAAATCTACCACATCGCCACCAAGTGGCACACCGACCGCAGGGAGGTCCTGGTGGCGGAGGACCCTCCCGCGCATGCCTTCAAACTAGGAGTGCCCGTGGTACGTGGGGAGAGACTCTCTCTCACCCACGTACGATCAGTCACGGGCAGCAGCCTTGACCCAAGCGACACAGGGCCCACAGGCTTCCCGTACACAGGCACCCCACAATTAAAAATAGTGGACTTGGACGAGAGTATCAAGGAAGTGCTCAAGTACCTCCGGTACCTGAACGCCCTTCTTTTTGAGGTGTCCGACTCACCAGAGGCCGTTGTGTACGACCTCCGACACACCCACATCTGGCTCAACAGTGCGGGCAGGGGCAGGCAAATAGACCTTGCCTTCCAAAACAGACCTCTGGCAGCCTTTGTGCTGTTTAACCCAGTCTTTCGGCTCCCACTACACGTGGTGCCGCAGGCGCATCAAACCTGCACAAGGGAGCAGCCAGTGCTCCCTTGCATCTACGTATGGTCCCCCTGGGAGCCAGTGGAAGGGCCGCCAGCAGGACGCAGTGTCCTGGTCTACGGGCCACTGCTCAAGGGGAAAACCATCGAGCAGGTCTCAAACATCCTGGCGACCTCCGTCATCGAGAGACGGGAGTCAAGGCACGAGCTCGGGCACCTGGTTGACAGGATCCGCAAAGGTACGGTGAGAGAATCTCCGGAAGACGCAGCCCTCAGGGAGGTGCTACTACTGGAGGCAGTCTCACCGGCTGCAGCGGAGCTCATCGTGCAACACCCGTACCCCTGGGGTGTGGCCACGACCACTTGCTGGCTACCCAGCAAGGCGGTCAGCGACGAGGTCGCAGCCCGGGAAGTGGCCATCGTGGACAGGAAGCAGATACTGCACGACCATCACCGAACCCACATCGTGCAGGCCGTCGTAGAGCACATCGAGAAACTTACAGCCAACACCACTGCCCTCAAGGGCACCGAAAACATCTTTGACTTCCACGTACCGTCCCGGCAGTGGGCACCTTCGACGCCCGGGGACCCATCGTCTCTGCTACAGTGGAAGCGCAACGGTGGTGGGTATACGATCAACTACTACGCCATACTTGCGGAGGAGGCGTACGAAGCGATCGCCAAGGCGGGTAAACAGACGGTGCGAGTACTGGCAGGGGTAGACGACGCTGGCCGACACATCTCCACCTCGATCACGGTTGAGGTGGGGAGGTGGAGCGCCCAAGGGGCGGGCACCAAACAACGTCAAGCCCCACGAGCAGCACGCGGCAGGGAGGCGCGTGGGGGAAGAATCGACCAGATAGCCGAGGAGGTGGCCTCCCAGTTCATCAATAAAGTGGGATCAAAAGCCGACGAGGTCTTCCAGCAGGCCGTAGCCACCAGCAAGCAGCCCACCCCCGAGACCAAGAAGCTGCTCAAAAACATCAACAAGCAGCTGGAAAGGTTCAACGAGTCCAAGCCCGTCACACTGGACGAACTCCGAGACCTGCACAGAGAACAGGAGCGCAACGCTGGGGTGCGCCATACGGAAATCACTCAAGAGGTAAGAGACTTCCATAAAACATACCAGGAAACCGGTGGTGCCATGGTGAACACCCTCAGGGCACTCACCGATCGCCTGACAGGAGAAGGAAAACAACAGGCACCTGATCATCCGCTTCACTTCACGAAAAAATCACCACAGACTGCAGAGGAGGACGATCAATACCGGGGCATCCCCTACACTGGCAAGAAACCCGACCCCAAGAGGAGCCAGCCCCCGCCAAAGAGACCAGCAACCAACACGGGGGGCCGGGCGATCGACGCCGAGCCACCGGCGAAGCGGAGGGCACAAGGGGGCGCACAGGCGACAGCACAGGAGGGGGCACAACCTGAGAGCCCCCGATCAGCCCCGCCACTCACTAGAAAGGTGAGTAATCATACAACCCCCTGCCCTGCTGACCAACTCACATCACAACCCACCACACCCTGCCAGTGGAATCACACCCCCACTGCACTAACAAATAACATCTGTGCTGCAGAGGACCAAGGAAGCAGCAGGCCTGCAAGACAGGGTGGCATAACAGAGCCAGCTGCAGGGCCTCATAGCAAGAGAAGGGATATAGAAAGCAGACCTAGTAAAGTTAGCCTGAACTTACAACTCAAAGTAATATTTATGTTGTCTCTGCCTGCCGTTGCAACTGCCACTGACAAATGCTGTGAATACATGCACCCAGCAAGCACTTCCCACACTGACCACGCCGGGGGACCGAGCATTAACCACACACCGTTCGAAAGGAAAATGTCAATTCACCATAATAACTTACTACAAACTAACCGAAAACTAATAGCAACACCCCGGCAGACAAAGAGTCCACACCACTCTGGGGTTCACCTTGACGACACACTAAATAACAGGAATGATGATACCTCGCGACACTCACACCCTCATGCCAGTGGCAAGCAAAACAGAAAGCACCGAAGGGACAGCAGATGCGGATACACGCCAGTGATGGCAAAGGTCCTACCCACGCATTTCAGCCGAGGGAGGGCAACATTACCGCCCACCTGGCTAAAACATAACTGTCCTAATACAAACAACCCTACGGTAACCCTAAGCAAAAAAGATACAAATGACCATGCACAACCCAAAATAATGGGAATAAAACTGAAAAACCTCGGGGGAAGACTTAGGGGGGTGGAAGGACTGTATACACAAAATATAGGAGCAAAATTCCAATGGTCGACCACAAGCGAATTCCTAAAAATGCTCTACGTTAAATTCGGAAAAACCGGAGAACATACTGAAACCCGGAAAAATTTTTGCACCACCACGGGACAACAAAACAAAAGCACGGCCCACCTTGGAAATACCATTAGGGGGTTACAGCAAGTGATTTAGGGCAATGTAACGCTGTAACCATAAACCCAACAATTGGAATGCATAGACACGGGGAAGGCAGAGCAGCGGCAACCCAATGTAACTGTCCCCACCAGCTGACAGTAGCATTACCACCCACCCGCTTAACCCATGAATGCCCGAATAATACAAACAACCCTACTATAACCCTAAGCAAAAAGGACACAAACGACCTTACACAGCCCAAACTACTGAGAAGGAAGCCAAAAAACTCTAGGGGACGACTCATGGGGGCGGAAGGGCAATGCACACAAAATATGAGAGCAAAATTCCAAAAGTCGACCACAAGCGAATTCCTAAAAATGCTCTACGTTGAAACCAGAAAAACTGGAGAACATGTGGAAACTCAAAAAATTTTTGGCACAGCCATGAGACAACGAACTAAAAACACAACTCACTCTGGGAATACCTTTAGGGGTGTTACAACGGGCGATTTAGGGCAATGTAACGCTGTAACCACAAACTCAAAAAATAGACTACACGACTGCACGAAGTGCGGAGCAGCAGCAACTCAATGTGAGCACCCCCACCGACCAACAGCAACACTACCACCCACCCGACTGGTAAGGAGTAACCAGGACATTGCCAGGCCCCTGCAGAACGCCGCACTCGCCCTGACCCCAATACTCACCATGCTGTTACTTACCACATTGCCAAGAGGAAAAGCGCCAGGCCGCACGAAGAAAACGAACAACATTGAACCCAACAGCAGAACATGTAAAAGGAGGTGCAGGAGGAAATGGACCAAAGCGAGAAATGCAACGAAAGGGAGAGCACAACCACCTCCCGGCCAGAAACTGCTCAGAATAATTTACCGAAATGGTAAACCCATGCTCATTAGGACAAGGAAACCGGAATATGCGGTAACTACAATACCAGAGGGCACCCCACCCAAGCGCAAGCTGCTGATGAGGGGAGTTGAGCAGAGAATGAGACAAAGAGCCAGCCGCTGCAAGCGGAGCATGGCAGGTGTGGGAAGCCAGGACCACGCAGGGACGCACCCACACAACACCACCTCAAAAGGACTGTTCGAAAAGAAGGGCCGACTGAACATGTTCCAAATGCAACATGCCCACACACTATATGAGAATGACCCATTGCCTCCTCTGGTGGTAGCTTCAATGAGGGAAACACTGAAACCAGGGAACACCAAAGAGCCACATACTACGAAGGCACTACAACTACTCAGGAACCTCCAGAGCTTCTGCATACCGGTATGCGATGGCAAGCACTGGAGAGTAGTGCTGGCGGGACCAGACAAAGCAAACGACAAACTTAAGCTCTGGATATATGATTCCTTGAATGGTAAAACTAAAGCAACCCTACACAACACAAAACGACTTACAACGGAAATGACCAACTGGGCAGAACACCTCGCAGGGAAACTGTGCAGGCAAGTAACAGTGGAACTAATGAACGTAGGCAACCAAAGCGCACAAGACCACTACAGCTGTGGGGTATGGGCCCTGATGGCCACCAAAGCATGGATGCACTTCCAGGAAACATGCCCAGAGGGACATTGGCCCACCCACTTCAATGAGGCGGTCAGCAAATGGGGACCCACCAACAGAGCAGCGGTGGATGCCTACAGGAAGTCAATACAGCACTCAGTGAAAAACAGAATAACTGCCGCCGAAGAACAACAGCAAACGCCAGGGGGCAGCCAGCAAATGACAGGGGCCAAGGAACCCACTGATGACCCAAACCCAAACCCGCAAGCCGAAGCACAACCGCCACGAACCCAGGAGGGGGGGCACAGAGTACACACAAAGCAACAGGGACTATGGAAATGGCTCCATAGACTGACCCCCATGAACCAGGCAAGGGACAATGAGCACACGCGAGGAGAGCAGGGAACGATGGAAACCCACTCGGACGAGGGGGGGGAAGAGACAAGCGATGAACCCACTGCACAATGGGAGAAATTCGAAGACGTGCAACAGGAGGCACTGGAAACAAGCGACCCCCGAAAACACCAGCCCCCCCTCACGGAACCAAAAAAGGGGGAGATAGGAGAAGACCGCCTACACATGCTCACATATGGAACATAGCAGGACAAAGTGACGCCTGCCTCGACCTAGCAGAGGCAGTCAGGAAGAGGCACCAGAACCAACTGGGTCTACAAGTGGTGGTGCTCACGGAAGTGAAGCATGCACACGACAGTGTGATGAGGAAATTCAGAGACCTGCAGTACACTGCAATTGGCACCAAAACAGAGGCGAAAGAAGCAGGCAGTGCTGCAGAACAGCCAATGAAAGGAGGAGTAGCCATACTCCTTAGCAACCCCTACGGCCACGCTCACAACCACCATGTAGTCCCAGCGAGGCACCTGGAGGGGTACCTACTCCATGTGGTGTTACACCTGCCCGGGGAAGTAATGTACCACGTGCTGGGCATATACAACCCACCGGGAGCAGAGGAGGGGAAAACCAGAGACAAGATACTTAAGTACACAGCCAACCTGTTCCGAAGAACAGCGGAAAAACCGAACGAGCATGTCATTGTTGGAGGAGACCTCAATGCAAGCAACACCAGCACAGGAAAGAGGGTAACGAAAACCGACAAACAATGGAAAAAGCTCGCGGAAGAGTTGAACCTCCATAATGTAGGCCCAACGGTTAATACCACGCTGAACTGGGCAGAGAACAGAAACATTGACAGATGGCTAGCACCGAAGGACAAACGGGCCCAATACGAGAGGGGAAGCACCGCACACCTCACCCAGCACCACACGAGTGACCACGAGATGGTTAGCCTTACGACCCTTCGGCTAGACAGCATAGACACCCATGAACCATACGTGGACCAAGACCCCCACCCAGGGCAAGTGAAACTGAACACGCGCCCTTGAGCAAAGCCCACAGGGAAACCCTCCAAAGCGTCCTCCTCAGAACACACGACTACGCCAGGACTGCTAAGCTGAAAGACATGATAGGGATAGCCACCCAATGTAGGGAAGAAGGCAACAAGCAGGTGGCACATGCCACAATAGACAGAGCAGGAGAGGCAGTGCTGAGTATACTCAACAGAGCAAACAATTGCGCGCTGAAGGATGAGGAACTACCGACGGTGATAACTGGAAGAACCTCCACCCATGGGGCAACGGACCTACTAATGAGCAAAAAGGACAGAAAAGAAAGAGATGCCGCGATTCTCAAAATGCGGATGCACAAGAAAACCAAACGACAACTACGAAACCCACACACGGAACACACCACTCTCCGCCACCTGAAGGAAGGAGAAACAAAAGGCCCGACAAACAGGGACAATGCAGACACAAAGGAATGGGTCTCCTGGCTCACTGAGGAGGCCAAAAAAGAAAGGTCGACTGCACACAAAGTGGTCAAACAGCACTGGAAGCGAGCCAAACAAAGGCATAATGACAAAACAGTAAGAGAATACTGGAACAACCAGAAACGATACCACAAAAGGATTTATGCCAAGGCCCAAGAAACAGGCCATGCCCCCACGGCGAATATACAGGCCCTACAGGACAGGGAGGGCAACCTAACCGTGGGCCACAAGAACATTGCAAACGCACTAGTGGACCACATGGCCCACTCGGCACCATACAGGATGGAACACCGGAGTCTACCCGACCTAGCAACCCCACCATGGGAGGACCCAGCCCACAAGGAGCGACTTGTAAAGGCACCAAGACCGGACCCCAAGGGAATGGACCTCACGATAAGTAGACAGGGCTACAGCAAAGCAGTACACACCCTAAACAACAACAAGGCACCAGGCCCCACCAGAACCCCTAACGAAATTCTCAAGTACATGCCAGAGGACTTCCACGATGCCCTGCATGCGCTCATGCTGGAGATGTGGAACAGCAAACACGTCCCCCTCACCTGGAAGAGAGGGACATTCTGCTTTCACCACAAGAAGGGGGATGTCACCCTGCAGCAAAACTACAGGCCCATAGCCCTACTGGAGGGAGTATTCAAACTATACACCTCGCAAATAGCAAACATGCTCTCCACGTTCTGCGAAACACAGGGGATACTGGCCCAGGCACAGGAAGGCTCCAGAGAGAAAAGAAACACACTCAGACAACTTACGAGAGTGACCAACGCAATAGAGGATGCAAATGTCTCCGGACGGGAACTGCATGGCCTGTATGTTGACTTCGAAAATGCATATGGCTCAGTGGACCACAACAAGCTGCTACATACAATGCAATACCTTGGGATACCTGATGAGCTTACACAAGTAGTGAGAGATGTCCTAGGTACACAAAGTCATGACACCATGTCAATGTACACCAGGGTAGGGGGGGAAACTTCTCACGAAACGGTCCAGGTGCAAAGAGGTCTCCTCCAAGGAGACAGCATGAGCCCCCTCCTCTTCATAATATACCAGGAACCACTGTTAAGATGGCTGGAGGTGGGGGAGCATGGGTACCAACACAAACACGCAGCCGAGCAGGAAAGACTGGGCCCCCTCAGGACGACAGCAGGGGCATTCGTCGACGACCTGCTCATACTATGCCCCACGATTTTCCACATGCGGGCCCAGCTACACAAGCTAGAGACATTCTCACGATGGAGTGAACTCAAAATTAACCTTACCAAGTCAGCCATAACCGGCATAAAAAATGGGGTCTCCATACCAGAACAACTCCATAAGGACCTCAAAACGGTTGGGGTGGATGGTGAGCTGAGCCACTTCAAAATACTCAAACCGGGAGACACATACAAATACCTAGGAGTACTACTGGCATTCACAGGCAGATGGGACAAGGAGAAGGAAGCTGCCAGGGAGGAAATGAACCACAGGATACAAGCACTACTGCGCTCGCCGCTGACCCCAGACCAAAAAGAGTACTCCCTCCACTCTGCAATACTAGGAAAGTTCAGATATGGACTACACTTAGGCCTCTACACAGCGGGTGAAATAGATGACTTCAACAAAGTAATAGGTGGGGCCACAAAGAACATACAAGGCCTACCCCGTAACGGAACACCGAACATTTTCACCACACAGGAAAAGGAAAGATTCGGACTGGGCATGGTGCCACTCCAGGCAGTCTACGCCCAGGCAATTTGGAGCGGACTGCTGGAAGCCATGCACAGTGAGGAGGACAGAGGAGCCGTACGGGGCCCTGCGTGGAGGCAAATAAACCTGAGGTCAAGACTCAGAATGTCCCACGTCAGCAGGTCCACCAGAGGACTGATAGAATACCACTGCACCACACGCAAGAATTGCACAGACCTTGACAAACTCTGGGGGGGACACCAGACAAAACACAACACACTAAGAAAACTCAATGCCCTTCTCAGATACAACATTACGCCCCAAGGAACAGAAGGGATGCTCGAACAACTCCAGACCCCAGTACCGAAGATAATGGAGCAACTAAAAGGGGCGACAAGAAGAAAGTCTGACAAAGAAATGGAAGGAACCACGAGAAAAACAAAAGCTGGCAAAATGATGGATGGGGACCTGCCGGCGCCTCCGGACTGGCAGGCGATGTACACAGACCAAACCGCCAAGCTCACAGTACCCAAGGACACGCCGACTGCGATAAATTTCACGACGTGCCTTAAACTATTCACGCATTTCCCGGACCTAGCCTTCCTTACCACCAGAGATGGCCAACACGCAATTAGTCAGGTAAACGTCAGGGAACAATGCACAGATGCAACCCTCAGCGCAGACCGCAGTGCCATAGCAAAAGGCCTAGCGCACCTGTACCCATACCTTTGCGAAGCCCAGCCGAGGAACATAGCGAAGCCAGGGGACTTCTATGACAGCCTCACAAACCGACGGCTGAAGCAACAATACAGGAGCATGCCCAGTGAGGGGCCGTTGGACCCCCACACGATGCGAACCAACCTCCCGCGCCTCAACCCGGAACAACTACGGGCTAAAATGACGGAATGGGAGGCGAAACTGGTCCCCAGAGAAGAGATTCATAGGCAACTCTCCCTGCACCCGCTCACAAGAATTAACGAGACAGAAACCACCGGTCAAATGTGGGGGGAAGAGCAGGAAGTCCCACAAGACTTCCACGAAAACCCACAAACTAAGTGGATAGATGAGGTAGACCCCATGGCAAGAAAAATGGAGGCAGATAGCTTTGATAGGGGCCAAACGATAGACAAACCGAAAGAAATAGTGGCAATGAGGACCCTACTCATTGACCCAACGGACCCGCACTCCCAAGTGACACAGTACAGAACCCAGTGGAGGCACCCAACAGGGGAAGACTCCTACTCGTGGAGCACAAGAGAAACCATAACCGACTTCTTGAAACTCGCAAAGCGAAGGGGCCAAAGTGCGACCACCTTCCCAACCCTGGCAAGAAGGCTACGAGCCAGGGGCTCCCAAGTAACCCACCCCAGAGGACTCAAGGAGATACTGGCCGGTAGGCCCCACCTGGGACAGGCCTGGCCCACACTACATGCGGGAAACCTCACCCTGGACCCGACGGAAACCAACCCGGGCCAGGACATTGCGGACAACAGAGAACACCACTGCCAACTGCGGATGGAAGGGGACCTCGCCCACAGCTACCACAGGAACGGGAAGTACATAGGCACCCTCACAAAAGAGAAGCTTCTCAGGCTACATGAAAGGTACACCCAAGCAGTGGGTACCACACACCACCAAACCCCGCACCAACGCACGCTACGCACCGAGATGTGGGAGGACCATAAGATACAAGTCTCAACATTTGAGGAAGAAATAGGGCACCTACTTATTAGATACTCAAGCAAAGAAGAAAAGGAGGAAAGGAAAAAGAACCTACAAAACCACTGGACATTCCCCGCCCAGATGCAAAGAGCACTACAGCAGGCATTCGGACTCAACACTGAACTATTCGCCTCACCCCTCAATGTCCACCACAACACCACGAACTACTACGCCAAATATGACAGAGACAAGGTGTTCGGGGCCAGAGGCTCAGCCTGGACTGCAAACTGGATGAAACTGGGGGCCTACCAGTTCAACCCAGAATACACGCCACAGGACCTCAAGAAGGCACTGGACTTCGCCATTGCAGCCACCACCACACAGGACCCGGTATTCGGGGTCGGAATATACCCGACGTATGAAAAAACCCCCTATAGGAAACTTTACAACGCACATGCAGGGCACCTGGTGCACGAACTGCTTGAAATACCGCAAGGCAAATTCACATTCCTGCCCCCTGACCACTGGATGGGTGCCACACACCAGCAAGCGAAGCAGTGCAACTGGAACCTCAGGGTACTGATTGTTGCCAACAAAGCGGGGTGGCAGGCCCACTGCGGGGACCCAGACGCTGCTGCGGATTGCATAAGACAGGCACTCACAACCTGCCCGCAGAGCAAGGTCCGCACGACCACAACCGCCAAGCAGCCGGCAAGGGAGGCGAACCAGCATGACAAGCACGAACCAAACCAAAAAGGATGCACCCCCGGTACCGACTGCATTATTGACACAAGACCATGGCAGAGATATGAATTCCCGGAGATTAAAACAAAGGACATGACGGATACAGTGGGAAGAATGTGCAACACAATGCCGCACATAAGAAACGACCTCTGCCCCCAGTGCCACAACGTACAGACAGAAATCGAAACCTGGTGGGAGGACGGCAACCTCCATGTGGAGGATGGACCAGCCAAATGGGAACTCCTCCCCGGTAGCAGGGGAGGGAAATGGGACATTCACCCCCCCACAGTGCAACAGGTGATAGAAGCGAATACCTCGCACACCAGACTCAGAAGACAGACTGACGCCCAAACGCTATGGGACAAAGTGGCGAGGTCAAAAATTGTCAGATACCCCGCCGACTTCTGGCCCGAGCACGAGCCGGGGGTCCAAGGGAGAAGATGGAAACTAATGAGAGACCAGACAGAAGACCCCAGGAACCTACCCCCGAGTGACACACCAGCCCAACTGACATACCCCCCCCCTCAAAGGGCACACGAAGCGACCTCGTACCTATACACGGACGGCAGCAAGAGAGAAATTGAAACGGAGGAAGGAGGCAAAGAATGGGCCTCAGGAGCTGCGGTATGGGACCCCAGGTCCGGAGAAGGGGAGGCCCACATGATTAGATGGGAAGGTGAGGACCAAGAGGTGAACAGAGCCGAGCTTCTTGCCATACAGAAAGCAGTCACACTCCCGCCGCCACCAAGTGGCGAAGGACTCACCATTTGCACGGACAGTGCCAACTCCATTAGACAACTGGAAAACATGAGAACAAAACCTCACAGCATGGAACACCACCGGCAAAGAGACCTCCTATATGCCATACTGGTCAACATTGAAGCGTTGGTAGCAGCGGGGCACACGGTCTCTATACTGAAAGTCAAGGCACATACAGGAATTGCGGGAAACGAAAAAGCAGACGAAGCAGCCAAGCAAGCATGCACTACAGGGACCTTCACGGAGGCATGGGATAATAACGAAACAATACAAGTCAAACCCATGGTACCAGATGAAGACTCGGGCAGCAGAGAGCTACAAGGAAAGCTCGCCGTCCAGAAATATGTGACCACGTTACTACGTGAACAGCAAGCCCGAGGGAACAGCAGGCTCACGGCAAAAACTACCGAGCTCCAAGGAGAACCTACAACATGGACCCACCAACTGAAAACGAAGCACATTTTCAGGTGGGAAGCACACCATGACCAAGCGCAGCAAAATGAAGAGGAGCAAGCAATGATGCGGGACCCAAAGCCCAACCAGCAGCAACAGGCCGACCAGGCCAGGGATGAAGAAGGCAGGCAAATAACAGCCATGATGGAACAAAGGGAGGATGAAGAGATGCTCCTTATAAGAGACATGCACGAGCAACAAGACCAAAGGAAGACAGAAGGCGGAACAGGCCCCACCCGGGGAAGCGACCCCACACCTGCAGAGACACCACCCCAACCCCGTGAGAGGGAAGAAGTGTTTGAGGAACTCAACGAACTCGTGGAGAGACTCGAGGCGACCCAAAAGCAGCACAATGATGAGGAAACCTTTGAGATGCTCAATGAACTCATTGAACAGCGGGAAGCACCTAAAGGGGGACCGGCAAATGAAAGACAAGCTCACCATGACCGGGTCACGGAGGAGTCCAGAGTCCATGCGATGATGCAGGACCCGATGCCCAGAACAAGATGGAAGCAACGAAAGCACGACATGACACACAACAGAACGAAAAATAGGAACGCCCCTCCGGTCCAAGAGAACAAGGCCACCGACAACTGGCTGAACGAAACAATGGGGCACCTCAAGGGAGACATGCCGCTACACAAAATAGCGAACGGCTTCTGGAAACGAGCCACCTTTGCGGCGCGGAAAACGATACTCAAATGCAGGCTGAGAATACTACCAGCGCAAGACTACGAGACAGCGAAAAACTCAGCCGGAGGAAACGGAAAGTGCACCCTGGAAGGATGTCGGCACAAAGGGGTGGATTACGCGAAGGGCTTCCTCATGAGAGTGGGGCACGCCCTAGGTGGATGCGACAACCCACAAATGCGGGGAATGTTCTCGGACAGGGCGGACGCCCACGCAGACGAACTTAAACACATACTTGACCACCATAGGAAAGGAGGATGCAAGGTCCTTGCCTACACCGGAAAAAAGAGGGACCCTGGCGTTAAGCCAAGAGTACTACCAAACTACATACTTACTAGAGGGCAATGCAGGCACGACGGAAAGAACAACCCAGGCAGAAATGATGGACCCGACACAATACCGAGCTTTGTAGACATAGTCATGATAGAGGGCCTGGAGGACCTAGAAGACGGATGGGAATGTACACAACAGGAAGCACCAGCAAGAGTCAAAAACCTACACCTCATCGAGGTGGCCCATACCGACGACGAGAAATGGGGACCCAAGCTTCTGGAAAAATACACGAAATATGGACCACTACTACAACTGCTACGTAGACATGGATTCCGTGCCAAACTCCATGTCTTTGCAGTGGGCAGAACAGGCACGGTATACAAACACAACCGGGACATACTCGAGCAACTCGGGCTCGACAGAAAAGAAGCCACACAGGCACTGCAAAGGATACATGACCTGACGGTGAACTACGCTCACAGCACCTACCAGCTATACAGAAGGCTCAGACAGGAGAAACAAGAGAAGGAAAAAGATGAGAACCACCCAGTATGAATTGTCCCTTTAAGGCCGCCACCCGTGGCGGTCCGGCCCAGAGTAGGGCCGGGGAAATTAATTTACTCATACGCCCAACGGGCGTGGTTTTTTCTTTTTTCTTTTTCTTTTCAAAGATAGAGAAAAAACAAAGTAGCAGGAATTAAATACACATGGCACCCCGTCATACCCGCGAATGACCAAGTTGGCGCGTCGCTTTTACCGACATTTGCATTGTTATTGACACGCCTAAAACGGACCTTGGTAGACCCCCAGCGCGGACGCCCCCAGTCGTCCTACGTGGCACACCAAGGCAGCCGACAAACAAAATTGTGTTTTTAAGATGCTGAAAAACATTTTTGAGTTTGAACAAGCGCTGAGCAGCTCACAGACTACAGTTTGACCTGATAGTAGTCAGCCGGGCTTCCGGATATAAGTCCACGGACTGTTTATTTTATTCACGCTGTTCAGATTTTCTAAGATTCGAAAACATAGAGATCTGGGACGCTTCGCTCAATTTTTTATTCACTTGCTTTCGAAAAGTTTCTATGTTTTCGAATTTTAAGTTTGGGTCTCAGTTCATAGAACTTGACCGTTTTCGCAGGTGGCTCCAGGTTCATCCTGCAAGCCCCAATTTTCCGCTCATGCACTCAACCCGTTACGGTGTTCTCTAGCTTGCATCGCTTGACGTCAAACTTTGTGACAAGCTTTTTCGACCTCACAGGAAGGGTTTTTCGTCTTCCCTATAGGGAGCAGCGCGTCCAGAGGAGATTCCTCTAGCGGGACCTGTGTGTCCTCGGGTTTAATCACCCCTGCTCCCCCCTCTAACTCGTGTGTGCTTTATTGTCTGCAGATGAGCCTGGCAAGTTCGAAAAAAACTCCTCAGATAATATGATAAAGGAATATTTTTCTCCGCGGGTTGGTCTCGGCTGGTGAGCAGCTGAGTTTTTTTCATCAAGATAACTTCTACTATGCGCTTTTTGCAGGCTAGAAAAGATGAGCCTCGGCCCAGCGAAAATCGTTCTGAGGGGGCAGCAAGCTCGCTGCAGCCTGCGGGGCTCATGTATTTACCTTAGTGTGGCTTCCTTGACCCAAAGGCTTCCTTGTGTATGCATATTTTTGCACAGTTTTCGTCCTTGCGTCTGACCGTATATTTGGGGCTGCAGATTGCGTGTTGGGGCGAACCCCACTCAGCTTGGGTTGAATTCCCAACAGTGCCGTGGGCGGGGAGCGGGGATGCAAGTGCCACAGGTGAAGAGCGAAAAGTCAACCGCTTGTGGAAGGAGTGGCGACCGACTGCAACTCCATAATAGAAGGGAAAGTGCCAACCCGTTTGCTGCAATATCGATAGGGAAAGTATGTGTAACCCTGACTGCGTGTTGCAGGATTCAGCACGCAGTCAGGGAACGATGAGCTCGGGAAGGTGCGCCAAACCAGAGTGTTATTTTACGGGACTGTAGCCTGAGTATTGGGGCTAACCCCGCTCAGCTTGGGTTAAAATCCCAACAGTTCCTGAGGGGGGGGGGATAGCCGGAACCGACGGCAACCGTACGGGGTGACATCGCCGTCGGTTCCGTAGGCAACATACGTAGAGATGCCCGAGTGAAGCACTTAGTAAATAAATAAATAAATAAGCACCTGCATAACGTGTATATTTAGTGTTGCGCTCCCTCTGCGTGTGAGGGAGGCGCTTGCGAGTGCACATTCATGTCATGTAGCATCCGTTGCACCCTGCTTGCTGTTCACTGTAAGGCTTAATAACGGTCGGATAACCGATCCCAAGATGCAGCAGGCTGCCTTGTGTTTAAAAGGCTTCAAAGGATAGAAAATAGTATGTGATATATGCACTTGTTGTAGAAGTAGGCTTGAATAGGTTAATTTTCTGTATAATAACAAGATTTACGCGTTTAACGAATAACATAACCTGTGATCCAATTTGAGGTTTTAACACCCCTAGGACTTTTTGTTGTACCTACAGCTTTTGTACATACATATATAATAACGTTAGCACTCACATATTACCAATAAGCACGCTTCACACACGTTTTGGGTGCCAATACGCTCAAACCCTAAGTCATAAGTCAGTCACCTCCCTTAGTTGTCCATGTGCTGCACACCAAATGCATTTGATTGCGCCAAAATGGACTTCGCCATCGTTTCTATCAACATCAAATTAGGTAAAATATATATTAACATCACTACAATACATTGGAGATTTTTGCGGGCAATACCCAAACTCCCAACTTGGTCATTTCGACCCCCTTGGGGTGCCATGTGTATATCCGAGCCGTCGAAAAACGAAAAAGTTAAAAGAAATATTTAAGAATTAATTAATTCACGACTGAAATCTGTACCTGTTACTTTTTTCTAGCAATTCTTTTATAAACCTCGTTTTGGAATTAAAATCAATAAAAGGTCCACAGTATTCTGAACCCGTAGAAGATGTTTCTGTGATAGTCTGTCTGACTGTACCATACTGTAGAATCATGCCACAGAAGAATATCACCATGCCAGAGTATGATCTAGCTGAGTTTTCCAGGTCTCTGGCCAGGTCAGCATCGGAGTACACAAACAGTGTGAGCACACGTGCTGGCCTCTCAGGGTAATAGAAGGCCATTCTGTAGTGTGCCGTGCAGTCCAGATACTGTGCAATTCTGATAAGAGCCTTCATTGAGTCCTCTGAGGGACAGGCCACAAACTGTGATAGGTAGATAACTGCATAGTAGATATCTGGCCGTGAAGTCCTGCTGTGCCAGAGCAGAGACCCAAGGATAGACTGATAGGGCTTTACTAGAGTGAGGTCAGGGTCTGCTGGTTTCGATATCACAAGTTTAGAGTCCATAGGTGTACGGAAGGGTCTCTCGGGTATGTTGTTAGCTGTCATAAGGTCCTTAATTTGCCGAGACTGATTGAGGTACACCCCCTGGTCATCATGCTGTACTGTCATCTGAAGGATAGAGGATATAGGACCCAAGTGTTTGGCCTTAAAATTTGCTCTGAAAGCAGTCCAGAAGGCCCTCTCAAGAGCCGTGGAACAGGCCATACCAAAGTCATCCACATATACCACACACATAGCCTTAACCGTAGGCGTGTAGATGAAATAGATACAGGCATCATGTGTAGACTGCCTGAATGATTGTCCCATGTATTTGAAACTGAGCATAAACTGTTTAACCATCCTCTGCCATGATGCACCGGCAATCTTGAGGCCGTACAGCGCATATGAGAGTAATGCATAGCTGTAGCCCTTAAAAGTATAGCCAGAGGGAAACTGAATCCACACGGGGAACTCAAGCTTAGCATGCATAAAGGCCTGAGACACATCCAGATGTGACACCACCAGCTGGAATAGAGCTGCAAATATGAATAGCAGTCTGAAAGCTGATATCTCTGGGGTAGCTGAAGAGGTCTCCCACGGAAGGTAGCCTGTAGTTCTGCTGCCGTCACCAGCCATACGGGCTTTAAATATCTGATAGGGCTTGCCTGCCCCTGTAGGGTCAGGTTTGAATGGCATAGACAGTACGAATAGTGTAGTAAGGTGCTGTGCACTAGCCGGAGGTGTTCCCAGCTTGAGCTTCTCCTGATTAACCATATCACCAACCTCCTGATCCATAGCTTTTAGCCAGTCTTCAGACTGTGGTGAGGATAGGGCCTGTTTGACACCGTGAGGTAGCTTAATCTCTGGTGCCGAGACCTCAACCATATGGGTAATAGTAGAGGTAGGAGCATCAGAGAGAAACTGCTCCATGCTGCTGAAACTGCCAAACATGTACTCTGCTCTGAGGTCACTGCTGAGGGTGTCAGAGAAGGGCAGGTAAGCTGCTGAATGGGTGGATGGAAAGATAATTAGGTTGGCCGGGAGATCAATGTGCCAGCCAGCCGGCTCGTCGGGGCAGGGCTCCAGGATAACACCGTAGGGTCTCCTGTTGCCTCTGTGGGTGGAGATGAGAAGTGCACTGTAGATAGGTGCCCTGATTGTCTGACGAGCCTTCACAATAGTCCAGATAGGGTAGTGTTCATTAATGCCATTTAGCTTTCTGTAGCAGTCCAGATAGTGCAGTAGGTCCCGATAGTGCTGACCATCTGATGTCTGTGATACATATCTGACTGCCATAGTCCAGGTAACTGTGCCATCTGTCTGAATAAGCTGAACACATGCGTGTGACTCCTCTCCGTCAAAGAAAGAACCAATACCATGAATCCTCGAGCCTGCTGTGTCAAAGCTGTCACTGAATGGCTGTGGTCTGTCATAGGATGCATCAAACTCTCGCTCTGCCTGATGTGGGTCTGGAAAGGAGCCCAATATCTCCCCCATGTCTTGATGATTATGAATCCAATGAGGCTTGCCAACATAGTGTACCATATTAGTCTCAGTATCCAAGATCTTATATGCCAGAGAGCTGACTGATACACCAACAAGACGGCCTGACCAGGCCGCCCGCTGGGACTTCCTAGACATGCCAGGCTGTCTGGAGTTCCTCTGTTGCTGAGACATAATGACATAGCAGTTTTGGCCGAAGGCCTTCAGTTTTGCATAGCCATAGTGGTAGCTTCTGATCTGATGAAATGGTGTTGTAGAGATGTTCTTGTGAGTAGAGAGGTTCCATATGAAGCCAGCATGTGTGGCAGCCAGAGGCCAGTAGTCCTCGGGCATGCCAGCTGCCAGAAGTAATGCCTTAGCCATGTCGGATATCTTGCCAATGGCATTCTCTGCATGAGGATTGTCTGTATGTACTGTAGGTGATGATTTCTGGTGTAATATACGATGCTTCTGATAGAAAGCCACACACTGGGGGTCACCCATCTCTGGAGCACAGTCTGTACGGAGTGTAATGGACTGTGGTGCATACCCCATTGCATGTAAGCTGCCGTAGAAATGAACCAGACAGGTGTAGTATTCTGATTTCTGAACGAAGGTGTATACAAATATGAACCTGCTGACATAGTCAATGAACTGACATCGGTACAGGTGGCCGTTGTAGCCAGCTGGGGTAATAGGTCCTGTCATGTCAGCAGCCCACTTCTGGCCGGGCTGTATGGCCACTGATCTCAGCTGGTCATGGTGTCCACAGGGCTTCTGCTTCAGCTTACTGGTACAGCATACTGCACAGAACTGAGAGCAGGTCGGCATAGCTGCTATAGCTCGCCTAGACAGCAGAGGCCGACCGAGCTGGATGCCAGGCAGGTCGTAGAGCTTAAGCAGACTGACCGTAGAGCCGTGACCCATGACTGCATGGAACTCCACAAAGGGACTGACCCGAACAGGTGTGTTTCTGTTCCTGAACAGGATACAGATCTCAAAGGGAGTGCCATCAATGAATACTCTGTCAGGTCCGCCATCTGAGCCAGCCGGTGTCAGTGGGTGACTGGAAGCATATGTGTGCTTCCGAGAGAAACTGAATATCCTCTTACTGCCTTTAGGATAGATGTGTAGTACCTCCATAGTACATGTCTTGTGCCATATCTGGTGTTGTGGCATATACGGGACAATCCAGAAGTAGGTGGTATTATGCGGGTCAAGGAGAAAGTCATGGTTGCCCTTAGTCAACATTCTGTCAATCATACTGATACTGAAGGGAATGTTACCATAGAAGAACTGACCCGTCCACTGCTTGGTGTGACAATCATCTGATATGGACCAGTGCTCAAGAGCCGGATGATTGTTACCCTCGCCAACAGGCAGGGAGTCCCCATACATAGATACATCAAAAGCCGGAGTACCAAGTTTAGCTGTAGCTGTAGGGGAGCCGTGAGTAGTAGCCCATTTAGTATATTCGCTATTACTCCACTGCCAGTCTGATGAGTCTCCTGTGCGGGTCCTGACAGCTGCTGAGCCAAAGTGGTGAGTATGCGGGTGCTGTGGCTCATCCCAGAGGTAATCCACCTGATTGTCTGTGATACGGTATGTTCTGCCTGAGTCCAAGTGAGTATAAGTCATGCTGATGAAGTCTGGAGAACTGAAGCCGTGTCGGAGCATAACCCGGGTAGATAGAAGGGTCCTGGCGCCTTCTTTGAAGTGGCAGCCAGGGATAGAGTACTCGTCTATCTCCCCTGATAGTACCTCACGACCATATAGGTGTAGTGTGCAGGTCCCGTCAGTTCGGGATACAGGACCTGTCATCACCGTAGAGAAACCAATGGTGGAGGAGGTATCCAAGGCCGAGATCCTGGACCTGGTGCCTGTAATATTTCCAGTGGCACCAGAGTCCACTACAATGCCATCGCCGTCCCGTGATAGTGCATAGGCCGAGACAACCGGGCTACAGGTGAACACTAGCCCAGGCGGTGGTGTGCCGTGTGCTGTCCAAGTGAAGCCGAGCCACCAAGACATGTGCACCACGGCACCACCGACGGTGATCATGAGATCTGCCAGGTGTGAGGTGGTCTCGAGGACACTGCCAGTCTGATGCCAAGCCACTGAGCCAACACCACCGACACCACTGTCCACTGTACTGTCGCCTGATATTGACTGGAAGTCCATGAAGAATAGAAATAGACACTGAATGATAATAGCCAGAAAGGTTGTCAGGGTTAGAGCCGTGAGGTGTCGGGACCGCCTGCGGCGGCCCTCACTGTCTGCTGTCATAGTTGACCGGAATAGCTGTATTTGTGAAGCGGCATCGGGCGGCATACCCGAGCTGGTGAACTGGCCGTGGTCACTGTGAGGGTCTCCTGGGCCAGGTCCAGAGGAAGAGTGTCCAGCCCCAGAATCTGACCAATCCCAATCACAAGAACCACTGTACCCATTGTTACCAGCCCAAGTGCCACCATCAGAGCCCCAATCATACAGTATCCCCGTCCCCGTCCCCTGGGCCCCTCCCCGTGGGCCCCCAGGTGACAGCAGTCTCAGTCCGTCCGAGGCATCCTCCTGTCCCTGAAGCAAGCTCACATCTGCCATGGCACAGCCCAGGAAGCCGAGGACAACAAGTGTGGAGACGAGGGCATGTCTGTAGAAGGGTACACCACCCCTACCTACACCCCTACGCAGGGCAGGTCCAGTGACGGGCGGTGGAGGGTCATAGTACTGTCCTTCCCCTGAGCCACGGGGCTCAGGGCTGTCGGGCTCGTCCGAGGCCCCGACTACGGACCCCGCAGACACCCCGTGTCCGCTGGCAGGGAGGTCCATAGCCGTGGCATATAGTCCAGCTCCTGCGGTGACAGAGCACGGGCCAGAGCTGGGAGGGAAGGGCACTACCGGAGGCGGTGCTCGTGGTACCCTCGAAGTCGTTGCGGCAGAAGCCGGCAGGGTGTCGTACCACTGGGTGGGCTGGGTGTGATCCTCACACCACAGCCTGTCCCAGTGGTCCTGCTCCCTGTCGGTGAGGCCGGGAGGAGTAACAACCTTTGAAACCCGTGAGGGAAGGGACCGCCGAAGCTCCACGGAAGGGTCGGGCTCCGGTCCAGCCACAGACTCCAGCTGTGAGCTCCAAGACCTCGGCCCCCAAACCCTTCCTTCCTCCCGGGTCTCACTGAGATGTTGTTCGGTCATTGACTGAAACCGAAGATCACCTGCTAACACCATGTCAGCGAACAACCCGGAGCCAGGCTCCAGGGGTGTCTCGTGCGCGAAGAGCGCTGACACGGGGTGCAGACAGGTGTCTCCATGCTCGGCATCGCCCGGAGTGTCACCCGATAACGGTGCGGCAGGATCCAACGTCTGAGCGGTCCCGTCTAACACCACACCTGCGTCGAGATGCGATTGAGAAGACGCAGGCTGTGGGTCACACGGTGAGCATGTGATGCTCGGGTCCGCACGGTAGAATGACGAAAGATCAAGCGGTGTCACGGCAGCGGCAGAGTCCATGCGGGCATCGACCGGTGGGGTTGGCGTGGTGTCACGATCGACACCACCCACCCCGAAGCTGCCAAAATGAACTCTCCCTCGAGAAAGGGAAGAGTACGGCTCCTGAAGATTTTGCTCATCGTAGCCCGCCTCTTCCCCTGCATAGCAAAAGGCTTGAAACTTTGCGGAAGCCTTTCTCTGGAGTCGATCCCATTCCTCATGTTGTTCCTGAGTGTAGGATTCAAGCTCCCAAGCATCCCACTCAGAGTCAGTCCACTCCTGTGGTGCCCAAGCGGGTGCATGAGAGGCCTCATCCCCCTGGGTGAGGTAGGCGGCAAAGGACAGGGAGCCGTCGTCCGGGTACGTGCACACCGACTCCGATGAGTCACAAATGTCTGGTGTGCCGTGCTCCCAACAGACTGCCTGAAAGGCCTCCTCCGAATGCTCGTAAGCTGCCTGGTAGCGAGCTGCCAGAACATCGGTGAAGGCCCCTTCGGCCAGAGCCTCGGGGTCAAGCCGCATGGAGTGTGCCGCCAGGTGCTGCATGTGTGTACAATCTGCCTGGCGGTGCCTTCCACCGCAGGACCAACAGTTGCCGTAGAACTGTTTGGAACCCGGGTGGAAGGTGACTCGGGACTTCTGCTTCTGCCCCTTGCCCTTCTTGCCCTTGCCTTTGCCTTTCCCCTTCCTGCGGATTCCCTGCGGCCAATTCCCCCCCTTCGGCAAGGGGGAGGCAGCAAAACGGAAATTCTTCCCCTTCCCCTTAAAGGGGTGGGAAGACCGTCCAGGATAGTAAACATCACGCGGGCGGGTAGGGCGTAGGTCAGGGGCTCCCCTGGGGTCCAGACCGCCACGTTCACCGTGGCGGTGCCCTGCATCATTGTAAAATGCGCTTGTCAGTTGCTTCGCTTTCCCTAGTGTGTTGTAGACCCGCTGAATCGCGAGTCCACAGCTCACCAGGGTCAGCTCTGCCTGTGTTTTGACCTTTTCAATCGCGTAGTCCTCGTGCACCTGTTTGTAGGTGACGGGACATGTACGACGAAGGAACAAACGTACAGCATCTTCCCTCGAGATGTCGAGGCTGGAGTGTTGCCCCAAGTCCGTCGCAGCGTTACTGACAGCGTCAGTGAAAGCTTTGATGAACTGTTTGGGGTTTACACCTGCCGGGACCTCTACTGTGGGGGTAAAGATGAAGTCAGTCTTGTCAAAATCCTCCAGGTCAGGCATCACGTCCCTGACTAAGGCAGTTAAAATAACCTTGCCGTGTCAGGGAAGTAACGATGTGCTTCCCGCACTGAAGCGAGCGCTGGACCGCCACAGAGATACTCCAACAACTCCTTTAGGAGTTTGTTTGCGTTGGGCATCACTGTGGCGGTGACGTCGTCCAGCCGGAAAGCATGTGCGTAAAGGGTGTTAAACCGTGTGAGGCGCGAGGTTAGCTCCTCAACGAGGGAGTCAAGTAGTGAGCGAGCATTAGACTCGTCACCACAAAACCTCCACTCGTCGATGGCGTCCCCTTTGCCACACAGCTTAGATTTAATGCCCCTTACAAGTGCCTCAATCTTCTGGTGGTCATCCAGGAAAGCTGCTGACTCAGAATCAAACTTCTTTTCAGCCGCTGATTGTTGAGACGACGCTGCCACTGGTGTGGGCACCAGTTGATCAAACTGCAATTGTCTCTTAGAAGCACCAGCTGGGTGCGCTCTCAATCTTGCTGGAGCCATCAGCTGATACGGCGTAGAGGCCATGCCGAAATTTTACAGTCGCGGTGCTCGAGCGTTAGTCAAGAAAATCCAAGAATTCAAAATGTTCGGTGATCAAGGTTCTAAAAAATGCACTACAAAGTTCTCGCCAAGAGAAAACAAATTTACACTTGAGCAATCTATAGAAAATAAGGGCAGGGGCTTAAAATGCGGGGTCAAAGGTTCAAAATTTACAGCCGCGAAATAGGGTAGGGTAAGAGAGGGTGGCGATCGTGTCGTGAGGCTTGATGTTGACGCGCGTGCTGCTTCGGAGACTGCGGCTAGCTAGACCGGTCCATCTAAGTCCTAAGCAATTGTGCTCACGAACGGAAAATCTCCCTCTCTCTCACTCTACCCCTTTCATGACTAGTGCGTCCTAGAACCTCATGCCCCGATCTTCAGCCCCGAGCCCCTATAAAGGCTTTAGCCAGCCATAATTGGCGGTTTTAACTAACCACCTTAGGCCGGTGGTGGGCGCAAACCTGTGAGAACAAACACACAGTGAAGCACTACAAGTCAGGTGCTACGCTCGCATATGTCAACCGTGAAACTGTGAAGCTATACACAAGATAATACGATGTGTTATAGCTTCCGCCGAAAGAATGTGATGACAGCCCCTAAGGTGTCAGATGTGGAAATGACAGATGCTATGAACTGTCTGACTACCGAAGTCGATATCGGAGATGGCGCTGATGACAGTGAAGAAGTCATAGTAGTCGAACTATATCGGTGATGACACAGGTGACGATGACACTGTCGGCGTGCCAAATCCAGCAAAGACATCAAAGACATATACAAAGGTATGCATCCTATATTGTGAGGTCACAACTCTTCTAAGAGGGGAGATCTGTCAGGGATATGACCGATGCCATATGTGTCATACGTGTCATGCATGTCATACCATGTCATACCATGTCATACCATGTCATGTCATATGTTATAATGACATACAGTCGTCGAGTATTGTCAGTACGGTCGACTATGACATGTACAGTCATAATGTTGTCATCCGCTCACTAAGAGTGACATCTGTCATCGAGAGGCCGAGTACGGCATCTCGATGGCGAAGCAAGACAAGTTCTTGAAGAACAAACTGTTCTGACAGGACGCGTCTTCGCTTCAAGCATGAACTGAACATCATGCGAGTATCAACAGGCTAATTCGACCAGCCGATACTGTTAGTTCACCCAATGTTCTCGGGTTCACAACCCGATGGTGGTAACGCTTATGAAGCGTGAGGACATTGAGGTATATGAGGAGCATTGCGCTCAAGCAGACACTTCTGGACACCAGAGACTGCACTCATACCCCACCAAATATCATTGCGTGTTGCTACAGTTCAATAGCAGCCGCATAGTCTTTAAGGTTGTATATCAACCTTGACATTCGACCTAATGAGCGTGTCGTTCCCTCAAGCAACGCCACCGTCCCCCGCCTAGCGGAAACCGGGAGGACGTTGGCGCGCTGTCCGGTCAAACCGCGGCAAGACCGGAGATTCCACCCGACAATTTTGCTAAACAGGCCCTTGTGAGGGATACGACTGAAAATGAAAGAGCGCGCCGCCGAATTTTGACAATTCGCCACGTAAGATACTCCGCGACGGTCAGAGTAGGCAGAATATTGTATTTCAGAAACAGCGGATAAAACAGGTTGCTAGCAACCGAAAACTGAGAGTTTTCTGATCTGTGACAGGTGACTGGAAGTATGACAGTCACCGGGAACCGATCTGAAAACTGAGGTTTTCTAATCGGTCGGAGGCCATAAGAGCCGTCTCAATGACTGAGAAGGCTTCTTGCCGTGTTTGGATTAACTGTGTGGAAGTGTCTCGCTGCGCGTTCCGTAGTGAGAATTATTCGGTGATTACGTAGCGTAGTTGAGAATTTATCTTTAATTCAGTGTGTAGAATGGTGTGCCCGGAGGCACAGCGTGAGCCGATATGTCTATGTGTCCGTATGTGTGTCATCGGGGGTAATCTGGGATTGGCACGATGACAGTGAGATTGGGCTTGAAATCACGATGAGAATGAATACCAGATGTCCGGGGTATGACAGTATGACAGTATGACACTATGACAGTATGACAGTATGACACTATAGTAGTATGACAGTACTGTGGGGGGTGTCATCGTGGAACTCAGTCAGACCCTCGAAGAATGGTCAGATTCGCATCGGGGTTGAAAAGACAATGGAATCGAATATCAGATATTAAGGTTATGACAGTATGACAGTATGACGCTATGACAGTATGACAGTATGACAGTACAGTAGTATGACAGTACTGTGGGGCAGTCATCGTGTCAGCCTGTTGGCATAACATCTGAATCGAGAATGACGAATCGGAATTAGAAATGAGATCGGATCGGGAACTGAACGTTGAGCCGAAGTGTGACATCGGCTCTCGAGTGGTTGACCCTGCAACCTGAGTGACGAGTGAATAAGTAGAGCACTTGAGAAGTGTTTAGCCTTCAGAACTCGGAACCGAATTATCGTTTGTACCTCAATCTGGCCCTGATCCAGTATATTATAAAAATCCGAATTGTGTACCTTTGCACGTTCAATCAAAAACATATCTCCGAGCATCTGTCGTCGTGCCCCTGGCACATTTGGTATCAGCGTGCTGCGATTTCGCCTCTGCGCAACTCGCCCACGGGCCTTTTGTAACTTCCGTTGTAATACAGGGGGAGAGCTGCACTTCCGGCTATCTGGGCGCAATTTTAGCCTCCGTAAGTACATTTTTTTTCGTATACAACGGCCGTATCCTTTGGAAAACATCTCCAAAACTTCATATTTTCGCCCCTTAACACTGGGGGCCCAACCAGGCTCAAAAAAGTCAGCATTCGTTTTCCGATCTTAACTTCCAAGTCTGCCCCAGGCTACAAACAACCGTCAGGGAGCACCCTAAAGGGTTTCCCCGGTTTATAGTAGCCAGGAAAACGTCATAGCCCACTTTCTAGAGCCTTAAAAAGGCGAAAAACAGCCAAAAACAGCCCAAAATAGCCGTTTTAGCCCGTTTTCAGCCTACCCCCAAACCTTCCACAGTAGCCCCCACCACCAAAAACTCCTTCCCCAGACCCCATAGGACACCCTAGAACCCCCCAATACCGCCCTCACGGCCACCAGCAGCTGGGAAAACCCCTCAAAGTAGCGCTTTTAGTGGCTTCTGGACAGTTTCTGGACAGTTTCTGGACACCTCTGGTTTACCCTCTGGCTGGAATATTTTGGGAGTGTACGAAGTCCGGCTACCTTCTGGGACCTTGCTGAGCTTTCTGGGACCTTGCTGAGCTTTCTGGTTGCAGTCCCTTGACCCCTACCTGCAAAGAAAAGAAAAAAAGAAAAAGAGACACCCTTGGACGGGGTGTGGGGCTTTGTGAGTCCCCTTGACTCCTTCTTCTTTGTCCCTTAGTCTGGTTCCTTGTCTGTTTTAGTTCTATATAGTCTGTTTAGGCTTACTGCAAATCCTGTCGCTAGGTCATGTATTTTCCTGAGTAGGTGTAGGGCTTCTTGTTTGTCGAATCCTAAATGTTTGGTCAGTATTTTCTCCGTGTGTTCGTATATCGTTCCCGTATTGCCGAATACCATCACGTGTAGCGTTACCTTGTAGCCATATAGTTCTAGTAGTCTTACTAGCGGTGTGTATTTTGTGTACTTCGTCTTTAGTGCTTCCTCCCAACTCATTTCGTCTGTGTATGTTACCTCTATCAGGTGTATGTGGCCCGCTTCCATCATTGCCTTTTGGTGTGTGTACCCAGGCTGCTCATTCCCCTTTTCAGTTCCCTCTAGCATTACTATGTCCACGTAGTGTGGTATGGTGTCCTTTCCGTGTGCTGGTGCCGGTGTGTTTCGTCCGTCCAGTCTGCATTGCCCCCTTGTGAGGAGGAAGTCTTCTATTGGTCTCCCGTTGTTCATTCCTTTCCCTTTTTTCCCCGCATGGGTTCTTATTATACATCCTCCTTTCCTGCCTTTGCTAATTGCTTTCGCTATCATTTTGGTGGTCTCATCCGACCTGCTTATTACCATGTTCTTTATCTCCCTCTCTGTGCATCCTCCCAGCACATGGGCTGTGCGTATGAATCCTCCCGCGTTTACTTGTCTGGGCATCCCGCAGCATTTGCATTTTTGCGACCTTCTCCCTCCTTGCTGCTTCTTGTATGGTCCTGCTGGTAGTTTGTTCGCCCGGCATCTTAGCAGGACTGTCACGTCTTTCTCGTTTAGGTATTCCGTCCCCTTCTTCCAGTATCCATTAGAGAGCTTGTGCATGGCTTTATCACCTTTGAGGTGCTGCATGTATTTTTCTGGCTTTTCTTGTGTTGCTGTCAGTATTTTTTCCCTCGAGGACTTTCTCCATTCCTTCACTTGGTGTACTTCCTTTTGCTCTGCTTCCTGGTCCTGTACCATTTCCTGGAGTGCTCTCCATTCTTCCTGTGCTTCCTCCTGTTGTTGGGCCATTTCTCTGAGCTCGGCTGCGGTGTCCTGCTGTGTTGTCGTGTCCACATTCTGTGTTTCCGGTGGCTTCAGTTTCTGGGTTGACCCTTGTGCAGTTTCTCCTTGGGCTTCCCTCGGCCCTTCAGCTTCCCGTAGGACTGGTTGGTCGGGTTTTGCCTGGCTTTGGGTTCTTCTTCGTTTTTGTCTTTCTCCCTGTTCTAATGCCTCCTCTTTCTGTATTGTTCTTGTCTTCCATGCCTGTTCCTTATTCATTTCTACTCCCCGTGTGCCCTCTCGCCCTTGCCCCCTCTTTTGTTTAGCTTGTTGTGCTGTTTGTACCTGCTGCTCCTGTATTAATGCCTCCTCCTCTAATCGTTCCATCCTCTGGAGTTCCAATTCCTCTTCCTGTTCCTGTTGCCATTCTGGTTCATCGGGCCGGGTGTCTGCCCAGGCTGTTTCTATTTCAGTAGGCTCCCGGTTTTTTTGTGCGTATTCTGCCTCCGTCCTCTCAATGCGTTGTCTTTTGGTCTCCCATTCTTCTGGCCCGGTTTCTAGTTTCCTTTTTAGTCTTTGTATTATGTTTGTTTTTCCCGTCATTTTTGCCTCCCTCACCTTTTTTGTTACATGGTTGAGTATTGCTTGGTGTCCTTCCAGTTGTCTACCCGTGGCCTCGCATATTGCTAGTAGCATCACTGTATCCGTGTTGTCGTGGTTGAGGCCGTATTCCCCTTCCTCACAGGCCCTTTTTGCCACCTCGTCCGCCATTTCATTCCCGTGTATTCCCACATGCGCTTTAACCTTGTATAGGGCCACTTTTGTTCCTTCCTTATTTAGCTTTTGTATTTGTTTCATTATTTTCCACAGTAGGTCCCTGTGTACGTGCCTTTCAAGCGTGTGCGGCCTTCTTTTCATGTTTTGTATCTGGTAGAGGGAGGTCAGACTATCCGTGCATATGCTGACTTTTTCTTCACCCGAGTTTGAGTCTAGTGTCAGTGCCATATATATGGCAGTGAGCTCCGCCCTGTTAACAGTTTGGCATCGTCCGGCCCATCTTTGCATGTGGTTCATTGCCCGTTCCCCTCTTGGGTCCCAGACACCTGCCGCCGTCACTTCCTCGACTTCCCCGTTTTCCTTTTTGACTTTTCTTTGGCTTCCATCCGTGTAAAGCATATTGTTTCTGTTATGCCTCCTGTGGGGCTCTGGGTATCCTTTCCCTTGGTTGTCCCACCTGCTTTCTGGTGGTGGTTCTGCTTTCTCCTTTTCACCCTTTTCCCACTGCAGCCATTGGTCTCCGTTTATGTGCTCGTCCGTTGTGTCTGGGCCCGTAAATTGCAATGCCCACCTTCTTAGGGCGTCTCTGTTTATTTCCTCCCTACTCCAAGTGGTGTTAGCTCTTAGTACGTCCATAGTCGTTGGCCTCGGCCCCCTATCCCCTCCTCTGTGCTCCCCGTCTTTTTCCCTGTCTTCCATCCACCGGTCAATTATCTTCTCTGTGTGGTTTTCCAAGTGGCCGCCTGGTAGTGCTTGCATGACCGGTAGTTCATGGTTCATCCATGGCGCGGAGTCTATGACGCAATCCTTCTCCCATTCCGTAATTGACCTAGGTCGCCTGTCCGCATCCTTGAGGGTGAGGGGCCTGTGTATGTAGCATGCTCTGCCTATCGTCCTGACTTTGCTTTGCGGGCACTTGAGAAGGGCCTTGCTGAATATGTCGTGGGTTTTGAGTGCGTCCGGGCAGTATTTTCTCCATCCTGCCGCATTCGCTACTACCAGTATTCTCATGTTCCAGTTGCATTGTTTGGGTTTCTGTAGGTTGCCTTGCATCCAGTGGTCGGGTGGTAGGAAGGTGAACTGCCCTTCCTTTATCTCCAGTAACTCGTGTACCCTGTATCCCATGTGCTTATTCAGCAGTTTTCTATACGGGCTTTTGGCATATGTGGGGTATATTCCTACCCCCAGAACGGGTAGGGCCGTTTTTGTGGAGTTAATTGCCTTTTTCAGTGCCTTGTAGAGGTCCCCTGCTGTGTACTCTGGGTTGAATTGGTATGACCCCAGTTTTTCCCATTGCTCTTCCCATGCCGAGCCTACAGCCCCAAATACCGAGTCTCGTGGGTACTGCGAGTAGTACGTGGGGAGGCGAATACCTCTGTTTGGACTCCCATGGCTGTGTGTACCGCCTCCATCATTTCCGGAGGGAAGGTCCAGTGGTTTTGGAGGTTCCTTTTTCTGTGTTTCATCTCCGCTTTGCTGGAGTACCTTATCAGCAGTTGTGCTATTTCCTCCTCAAAAGTGTTTACATGTATTTTGTGTTCTACACTTAGTTTCAGCCTTTTGGCCAGTTGTTTCTCTGTTGGCCTTTGTGCCGTGCTGTCCCCCACCGCCTCGGCATATCTGTTGTACAATTCTCTAGCTTTTACCGTGCTCAGCGTGCCTATAAGGCTTCCCTCCGGCTCATAGCAGTAGGTGGTGTCACCTTCCGTGCGCAGTTGTCTGTCCTTCACACCTGGAATGTGCCTAATGTCCTGGTCCGGGTTCGTTTCCCTTGTGCATATTTCCAGGTGCGTTACTTCTTTCCAGTACCTCTGTTCGCCGTTTGGTTGTCCTGCCAGTATCTCTTCAGCGGGCTCGCGTTTGGTCCTTTTGTTTCTCTTGTTGTTCTTCCATTCTTCCACTAGGTTTTTCCATCCTTGGTCCGAGGAGAGGTTGTGTTTGAGCAGGTGTGTTCTTACTGTTTCCTCTGTGCTCCACGTCGTCTGTTCGTTTCCTTCACCATCGGTCCACCGTATTTCGTACTGCGTTACTTTCGAGGTCGAGTCTGTGTAGTTTTGCAGGTACTGTCTCGTTGCCAGTATCTCGGCGGGCGTGTAGTTTCCCTCTTGTCCTAGCATTTCCATTCGGTCTTCCTGTGTCGACCACTGGCCTCTGTCCTGTTGTCCTGACTTCCTCTTTACTCTCCCCCGCGGGTGTCTGGTTGTCATCACGTCGTCTTCCTCCTTTTCTTGGTCGGTTTCTATGCCCAGAACTTCCTTCTCATGTTCCGTCCACTCTACCTCCGACTGTTCGAAATGCTTCGTTTGGTTGGCTAGCGGGTACATAGACACTAGTTGCAGTATGTCCTTCAGACTGTTTCCAGCCTCATGTAGCGCCTTTATTTGTGCCGGCCAGTCGCTTATGTTTTCCATGCTTACCGTACTTTTGGTGTACCTCTCTAGCTCTCCTGTTTTCCGTTCTTGTATATATTCAGGTTTCTGCCTTCTGTTCCACACATGGTCCCAGTGGTCCCCTGGTTTCTTAATGTCGTTGGGTTGTGCTTCGCAAATGTATGGGTATAGGTGCAGCATTCCCTGTGCTATCTTTGTTGCCGTCTTGGTGTCGTATTTCCTTCCACCTGTTGCTTTCAGTGTTTCTATTGGTATGGCACTTTTCCCGTCTGCCGTGGTTAAGTTCTTGAGGTCCGGGTAGTTTCTGAATAGTGTGAGTAGTTTGGTAAAGTTTATTTGCTTGGTGGCTTGCTGAGTTTTCGTTTCCCGTATTACATTTACTGTTCCCATTTTTTCAAAGCCTGTCGTCGCAGGCTGCGACTGTGGGTCTCTGTATTCTGTATCCATTATCCTTTGGTGCTTGGTCGTTCTGGTTGTGCCCTCCATTTCCGCGTTTGTGTATACCCTTTTAGCTTTTCCCAGCTGCCTCATTATAGGTAGTGTTTCTTTGCCCAGTTCCTGCATGTGAGTTCCCACTCCTTTCACGCGTATTCCATATTCATTCAGAGCATTCATCTTCCTCAGAGTGTTCGTTTGTGTCTGCAGTCCCATTTTTAGCTTGCTCCTTGTGCTGCTGTGTCCCCTTTCTTCGAAGTGTTTTTCCAGTAGCCCGGCTGTGGACCTACTAACTTGTGACATTCTTTGTCTGGTTTGAAGGTTTCTCTCCCTTTTGCCGTATCCCATCTGGGCCCCTTTGTCTTCCTCACTCTGAACAGCGCCTGCCAGTCCCGTGTATACTTCTTGTGCATATGTTGCCTGTAGGGACTGGAGCCCCAGTCCATATTCCTCTTTTTCCTCCGTGTTTAGTTCATTGGGCGTACCATTCGCGGGGAGTCCATATATTCTTTTCATCGCGGCTCCCAGCTGATTTTCGGCCCGTTGTATTTCACCCTGTGTGTATATCCCGAGGTGGAGTCCGTATTTGAATTTCCCCAGTATGGCCGACTTCAGGGAGTACTCTTTTTGTCTTTG
>LGRX02029197.1:0-111582 GCA_001247695.2 Cymbomonas tetramitiformis | reverse complement strand
GTTTGTTGGTCCACGCGGGCATGATATTTACATTTTCCCGGTCGTATAAAAAGTTGGACAGGTGTTCAATTTGCCTGAACGCGTACTCAGTCGCGTAAGGCACTACGACGTGTAAGGTGATATTTCCGCATGCGGAAATAGTTTCCTTCAGTTGGGTGCCGCTAAATGTCGCGTCGTCGCAATAAACGTACGCAAAAGAATTCCGCGCGCTCTCACTCATCTGCGATATTTCGGATGGCGTCAGGCAAAACCTAATCTTGCTGTCCGTAACGGTGTTGCTGTCCGTAACGGTGTTGTGCAAAAGCATCGCGATCCAATAATTTGATTTCTCGTAAAATTGATGGGTATCCTGCGCCTGCTTGCTCAATACCACGCATACGTGGGCTTTCTGTTTGAACGCGTCGCTGTTTGCAAACGTAGACCACATAAGCTCTAATTTTTCCAAAAATGTGCTGTGTGGTACGAAAGTAAAAGCTTCGGCCAACGCGATTGCAAGTTCGCTAAAGATGGGGTTGTTGTAAACTCCCTCTAAATCACTCATTATATTTTCTACCGATTGTTTTCTAACGTTTGGGCGCATTCGCTTCGGTTCTTGCGCTTCGGACGAAACGTGTTGTGTTAAAGCATTTTTCAGATGCGTGAAATATTCCTTCCCATGTAATGTTTTAAAATGTTCAAAGGCGCCTATGCCCGCCTGTTCCACGTCTACGCGCGGAGGTTGCATAAACCCATCTTCTAACATTTTTCGGCAGTCTCTGAGAAAGTCTGTATACAGAGGCGATTCTACCACTTTGTTAGCATCAAGCTCGCTAATCGCTTGTTCTCGATACTTTTTAAAAACGTCCGACGAAAAACTTATTTGAGTATCGTCGACGCATCCTGGCCCGTCGGGCATGCAAAGGGTGGCAAATGAATCCACAATAGACATTCTGTTGCGGTGCGGTGTTAAGTTGATATTCGCGGTAGTTGCGGTGTTGTATTTATAACGCGGCCGGTAACGGGCGTCTTTACTTGAACCCTCGTTTTTTGCGGGGTCTTGTAGGAGTATACAACTTGGCGCGGCGCAGTATAATATTTATTCAATGAACAAGCATGTTTACAATAATGATGATATTGTAACTCGTGTGTGATAATGACATGCTAACGTTGACGTCAGACGTGCTATCGGTGTCCTAAGTACATGCTAACGACGACATACTAACACGCAGTTGCGCATGTCCAACACTGTCCAACACGCGCATGCGGTCTCGGGATCGCGGGTTTTTTCGTCGTGACCGTGATCGTCTTCGTCTGTTTGGCTGTGTTTTACCCACAGAACGATAACGCGACCCCTGAGACGCTGCGCAGAACCCGTCTGGACGCCAGTTTCGACAAGGACTTTTACGCCCTTTACGCGAACTCGCAATCCGCTCGATTTCGCAGCGACTTCGTTCGCGATTGCGTCGCGCAGTATAACGTTAAACGACTCGCACGCACTATATATACAAATAAAAATTTTCCTAAAAGTGTTCGATCATGGTTCTTTCAGTAACAAACACATTACATGGCTTTATCAATCTTTAAAGACTTTGCGCCGATCTTCAATGACGCTTTTGCATATGGGGCAAAATTGCAAATTTGTTGTGCAATCGCCGCATGTGTGCATGTGAAAACAGGGCATTAGCACCGTGTCCGGAACCGACTCCAGGCAGATCGCGCAGGTGGGTTTTTTATGCGCGTCGCTCGTCAGCGTCGCCTTCACGAGCGGCACGCCGGCCGCCGCGTTGGACTTAGCGCGTTTTTTGGGCTTTTTGCGAGTTTTCTGAGGTTCTCCGAGGATGAAATTCAAGACCGACTCCATGTCATATTGCTCTTGCTGCGACTGCGAGCGCTCCGAATCCGCATCGCGCGTGGACGGCCTCATGTTGCCACGCCGGTTGCGACGATTCGGGGGTGGGGCTGCACGCAGCATGTCCGCGATGACCGCGTTTTGCATCGAATCGGCGAGCATCGCCGGGGTATCCTCGTGACGGTCGCGCAGGGTGACGTTCGCGCCGTACTTTATGAGCATGTTCACCGCCGCGGTCTGCTGAAACCCGACCGCGACATGCAGCGGGGTGCAGGTTTCGCGGTTGGACTGGTTGATCAGTTTCCGAGTTAGCTCGGGACGAGCGGTAAGCAGATATTCCAGCAGCGTCACGTTGCCGCTGCGCGCGGCGACGTGCACAGGAGATTCCGCCTCCGCGTCGGTGCGATGCGCCTTCCCACGGCGGTGCATCGGAAACAGAGCTCGCACCGTGGATACGTCGCCGTCGCGCACGGCCAAGGTTAGTGGCGATTCCTTGTTCGTGTTCTGCAGATCGACATCCGCACCCAGCATGAGCAGACACTCGATGCGCGTCACGTTTTTTTGGGACACCGCCATATGCAGCGCGGAGTGTCCGACGATGGTTTGCGCGTCGACGTCAAACTTCGCGGCGAACAGTATCAGCTTCTGTGTGACCGTATCGTCGTCATTCGTGGACTGCACCGCCAGGTGCAACGGTGTGGCCCCGTTGGCGTCCACCCTGCGCATCGTCGTTATGGGCAGCGCCCGCAGGACAATCTCGGTGACGGCCACGCTCGCTGTGCTCGCCGCGTAGTGATAGCACGTCTTTTCCAAGGCGTCCGTCGCGTTAGCGGCTTTGCCGTTGGCGTGCATCACCCGCAGCACATCACCAAATAGAGCGACGCTATGCCCGCCCGCTGCCAAGTGCAGCGCGTTCGCCCCGGAGTGAGCGACGCTGTCGCAGCGAAAGGTGGGCGCTTTGCGTTTCAGCAGCATGTGAAACAGAGCCCGGTTCCCTGAGCAGACCGAGGAGAGCATCACATCCATGCCGTTCGAGTCGCGACGGGCATGATCCGCCCCCGCATCTAGAAGCGCCGCGACCACGCGGACGATCTCTTTGCTGGCGTACCGGTTGCGGGCAGCGTGCAGCAGCGGGCTCATGTTGTCTGCGTCCAACTCGTTAAGCAGGGAAGGGTCCATAATGAGCAAGGCGCGCACCACTTGCGCGGACGCCGACCGCGCTAAGCAAGCGGTGTGCAGCACCGTGGAGCGGGATGAACGCGTGGGCACCCCGATTTTAAAAAGAAACTTCAGGCATTTCAGAATGTGATCCACGGAGACGGTCTGCGTCGAGTTTACGTCCTGGGTGATATCTCCGCCGTTGGACCAGCCCGCGGTCGTGCTGCAGTACGTGCCGGCCGCTCGCACACACAGATCCAGCGTCGTATACTCGCAATTACACTTTGCGTTGAGATCCGCGTCGTAGTCGTACAGTATCGCTAACGTGGTCAGATTGGCATGCTCCGCGGCAACGTGCGCGGCCGTCATGCCGAAATTGTTCCGGGAGTTGATCAAGTGTTTCACTTCGTCCGCACCATCGACGCCTTTTTTCAGCAGACACAGCTCCATGCACACGCCGTTGGCGCACCTCGCCGCGTAA
This sequence comes from Cymbomonas tetramitiformis, assembly GCA_001247695.2. NCBI lineage: Eukaryota > Viridiplantae > Chlorophyta > Pyramimonadophyceae > Pyramimonadales > Pyramimonadaceae > Cymbomonas > Cymbomonas tetramitiformis. The sequence continues at coordinate 108,115 of LGRX02029197.1, read as the reverse complement.
TGAAGCACGCTGTTCCCCACCTTGTCCAAGCACGTGGCAATCACGGCGGGCTTGCACATCAGACACCTCACCACACGTTGGTTTCCTTGAAAGCACGCCAGGTGCAAGGGCGTCTGCCCCTCGTAATTACGGTCATTCACGTCCGCTCGATGGGTGATCAGCGCGCGGGCTACGCTGGGGTCGTCCCGCAGCATGGCGACGTGCAGGGGCGTGTTGCCGTGGTTATCGCGGCTATTGACGGTGGCGGGATCGCTGCGGGCCAGCAGCCGCACCACTCTGGAGTCGGCCCTCACGGCCGCCACGTGAAGCGCCGTGCATTGCTTATTGCAACGCGTTCGCGGAGATACGCCCGCGCGCAGAAGCGCCGCACAAACCTTGCGCAGGTTGTGTTCGGCGGCCATGTGCAGCAGGGTGCGTCCGTCCGGTCGCCTATGGTGCGCTCCGCCCGTATCGACGCGAAACATGTTTTGGTAAGACGCTTCCACGGTGGGAGCGCGATCCACCGACGTTATAGCCTGCACTATGGCCTCGTCGGTATACATGATTGCGGATCGGTCCGCCCGTACAAATATTACAGAAAGGGCGTTTAAAAAATCAGTGCGCGTTTCGATAGGACACCTCTCTTCCGGCGCTATCGATCAGCGGCGTCGGCACGCTCGCGAGACTGTACGCGGGTAGGGTCGGCCAGAGCGGCTCGTGCGTCAGCGCGCGCTGCGTCCGGGTGAAGACGTAGGCTCCCACGCCGCCGAGCAGGCCGGTGACAAAGACGATGAGGGCGTTGTCGCAAAAGTCGCGCAGCGCGCCGCGAGAGATTAGTCGCGCCAGCAGCACGACGTCGTCCGTCGTGCGCTCGATGGCCCCCATCACGGCGGGCAGCGCGCGGGATTGGTCCTCGGAAACCTGTGTGATTCGCTCGCAGTCGACGAACTCCGGCGACCAGCCTTTGGTGTCGCCGGTGCCGTCCTCGCACACGGCGTCGCGCAGGCGCTGCGCTTCGCTTTGTTTGCGCACAATTCTGCGGTACTGCTCGTGGTAATGCTGATGAAAGTGAAGGCCCACATCCAGCAGCGCCAGGGATACGCACGCGACGATGAAGCGCTCGGACCACGCGGACCCTCGGGGAGTGTTACGGAGCCGCATGATACGGAAGGTTTAAAGGGTGCTATGAACAAAGTGATTGTATACAGATATATATATATACCCACGGCACATACGGAGAGCGACGTGGTCTAGTTTAATTATTCGCATGCTTATTTTTGCAATTTCATAATTGCAACATTGAGAACCGTGCACTTTTTTTGATTGTACTTTCACCTGTTTCGCTCTTCCTCTTACTTCGGCTGGTAATCTCATCTGAACTTACCACTTCGTCAAGGTCAGAATCGGACGATGGCCTTTCAGATTCACTATCACTGTAAGTGTGATATCGCTTTTTAAACATGTCATATAAACCTAAATTTTTCACGGTAATTTCGCAGTTTTTAATATTAGATTTGTTTATTATTTTGTTTTTTATTGCATACAGGTACACATTTTTTTTGCTCAATCCAAGAAAATTGGTATATCTCTCGATATCCTCGTATGTCGTTTCCGGTCTCATCAACAAATGAGCATACGCTTCCCCTAACAAATACAACTTTTTTAATTCATTCTCAAATGGTTTGATTTCATCTATACTATTTAGATTTTGTACCAGATTCTTGTATATTTTCTCTTCCCACCTAAAATGTACAACGTGTAAAATTTCTTCAATATTACTGACGTCTACTTTACCAGACTTTATTAAGTTACAATAAGATTCGATTAAAAGTTCATCGTCCACAAAAATTGTGTTCAAAATATTAAGGTCGTTTGATATTAATAAATTCTGTTCGTCTGCTTTTTGAAGCACGTAAGAAAGCAAATTACTTCCATTTAATAGATCATTAAAGTTGTCGTCAAGTATGTCACTTACTTTGGTATTTTTAAAAACCTCTTTGTATTCTTTTAATAATACTTTATTACCTGCTTGATCTTTACATGAGGTTTTTATCAAAGCTTTATGATAAAGGTTGTACATTTTTAGATCCTCTTTTAAACTTACTACAAACCTGATATCAATTTCACTGTTTGTTATTTTTTTTAATGCTTTTTCATAAAGCTTATATTTTATAAGGTCCGATTTATACTTTATAACAAAATGACCATCAATCTTTTTATTATCCATATATAATTCGTACACTTTACCCAAAAGCTCGTAATGTTTATAATCGACTTTCAGGTTATCTATGTCATTAGTGTCAAGTATATGTATGTAATCTTCCGGTTTAAAAAAATCGACATTATTCGTTTTATTTATTTTTTGATGTGATGTCAGACTTTTTAAACTATCCGGTTTTCTGCATAAAGGACAGGTATCTTTTCCTGTGTCGGCCCATTTTTTTATGCAATCAAAATGAAATTTGTGTTCACATGGTAATATAAAATCAAGGTTATAACTGTTTTGGTCACAGATAACACATGTATCTGTTGATGCTTGTGGATTTTTGATAAATGGCATACAAAATATGTGTACCGACATCATAACAACACGATTGATTTTTGATTTGTGGCAAAACCTGATATATTTATACGGTGCATTTTGTGATATATTAAAGGCAGCAAGTGCATAGTTTTTTTTTTGAACAAGGCATCATAAAAGTTTTTATACACCACAAGATAGAGGCTTTGGGTAAAGCCACTGTTTGTACGCCCGCCAATAAACAACAAGCAAACTCCGCATGACCGAACAAAAATTCTCGCCTAGCAGACCACCTTCAAAGGTGTCGGAGCACAAGCCAGTTGCTAAACCGCGAGCTTCGAATAGTCCGTCACCGGCTGCGGCGAGAGTTTGCCCGCTGGCCGACAGTGTGAATAAGGCAAGGTCTGTGGATGAACCGGACGTTCCGGAGGCGGGACGTACCCCCGACTGCACTTGAAAGCGAGCCTTACAGAATGTATCGGCGTATCGTGCGAGATAAGTCAAAGATTGACTGTCACAGGGAACGTTCGCCCCGGAAAAGTTCACGGGACACAATACTGTTTTAGCCACGCATACACTTTCCGAAAAGTCGCGCCCCAACCGGACTTCTAAAACGATTATACAGGCGGTTCAACCGTCGCCTTCAATTTACAAAGCCTTCAACATAGCATGAAACTCAATAAATAAATACGACAAATACAGTCTGTATCTTCAAATGTCACACAACAATTGAACGTTGGAAAAAAAGTGACTAATCCAACTAAATATTGCTTGACCAAGCAATTTTTCTTCGTTTTTTATTATCGATAGACTCATAAAGTTCTTGGACGATGTGGTGGTGGGCGTCCTCGTCTTCAAAATCACAAGTACGCACATTTCGAATTGCGTATTCGAGCGTATTCATGTCCGCCTGAGTGAAAAAGTCTTCCGAATCCCATTGTTTTGCTTTCCAAAGGTCATAACGCATCATGTTCAGTTCTGCCTGGTAAAACCAGGCTGCAAAAGCATTCTTTTCGTTGTCCTTCAACAAACACTCTTCGAATTGAGCCAAAGTAATAATGTTGTATGCTTGGAATAGAGGTGCGTAGTGTTTGTAGTTGAACTCATATTTGGGTGTAAGAAACTCCGGTAACTCAACCGTAAAAAGGTTAAAATGTTCGACGTGGCTCAAATACATTTGACGGTCAAAACCTTTCTTAGCCAAATTCTGCAGGAAAGTGGTATTCTTAAACCAGTCTTTATTGGAAGTAAAATACATCGCGTCTAAGTCATCTGGTGTAAAATAGTTCGCGACGGACAAAAAATCAAACAAAAGTTGATTCGTAATTGTCGTGATAAACCATATAAACCAACGATTTTTGTATGGTGGTCCACTACCGTGCTCAGTTTGGATTATACAACAATTATAATCCATGCATACTCGGATATCACATATCTGCATAACACACAGAACAACCGCTTGTTGTCCGATTTGTAACAAAAAGCAGATTTGCGGTTTGCGAAGCTATGGAACGTTGAAATATGAACGCGTACCTTGTGTTGCTCATCGAGCCACGCAGATTGGTCTCTCGTGTACTTTCGAAAGTTCAAAATATCACCCATCTCCAAGTTTCTGATTAGATAATTATCCTTGATGTTGCAAAACGTAGTTTGATCTTTGCGAACAACGACATTTTGAACCAACCTGCGATACGGTTCAATCTTTAAACGCGCGTTCATCATAGTTTGATATTGTATCTCTGTAAGGTCAAACATTTGAACTTCGTACGAATGCAGGTGTTTTTGTGGTGAAAAAATTATGTCGATAGTGTCCATTATTTTTAAGTGAGCTCGAGTGTGTGAAAGCTGATAAAGTTGATTCTGTTTGACCTAGAATAATTCTGCAAGCTATATTTGTTCACACAGTGATACAGGAAGCATTATGTTGCGTGTCATCTGTATGACACGGGTGCAGCAATCCACGTACACGATAACACTACAATTTATAATTATACAATCGTGTCTAAAACCACATAAGCGGTTGAGTTCCTCGCAGTGGTCCCCCGCAGACCGCGTGTTTGCAGCGTTCCAGTGTTATCTGCGCGCTGCGCGGTTCGCACACTTGGTCGTACACACGGAACCAATAGTACGATACAATGAACGTGCTGCTCGTTGCGACGTCGTCCTCTTTGGAGCACTCGCACAAACTCTGCATCACGCAGTCGTAACAGGCACGCAACGCGATTTCGTCCACTTTGGGGTCCCGCAGCAGCCATTCGAACGCGTACAAGTAATGCTTGAGGCCGTATTGTTCCACGTTACGCTCCTGGACGAGGTCCGTCGAATGTCTAAACCCGTCATCGACGTCAAAAGTTCCCACATGCACTTCGACGTACCTGATGTACCCTTCATCCGTAAGCATAACTTCGCGGCCGGTCGCGGCGACTGTATCCACGGATTCGCACCATGCCCGCAGATCGCTTAACGCCTTGAGAAATTCCTTTTCCTGAACTAGCTCTTTGAAGTGCATGATTGTAAAATGACCCTGTGCGACCAGTAGTCCTCTATTTGTAGTATTCAAAAATCCAAACGCCCTAAAACAGACTCGGCGGTCCGGAAATAATGCATTCTGTAACTATGGACGTAAAATCTACGCACGGTCAACGTGCAAACAGATACCTGCACATAATTTCGGCACTCAGCGTCGGAAGATGCGTAACAAAACCTGATACGACGTTGGAGTCGGTGGTGATGAACGTCGATTGGCGCTTGCGCTTACTCGACGAGGCGATTCGGCTCAATCGAGACGACGGCGCGGCGCCCCGCGAGGAGGCATTAACGCGAGAACGTCGGCGGTGGATAACAAAATTTTTACCTGCTACGCGCGCCTCTTTCGATCGACTATACAACGAGTCCCGCCGTGACGGGCAACGCAAATTGCCGCGATTTTGCCAGTTCGGTGAGCACGGACGCGCCTGGCCGAATGCGAGCGTCTGCGCCGAAGTGTACGGGGCGTGCACGACAGCGCGCGCTTTACGAGACGACGCCTTTGACTGGGACGCCGGGAGGTACGAGACGGTCCTGCGGGACGCGACGCAGAACTGCAACGTCAAAGCGTTGCTGCAGTGCGTCACCCTCATGTCTCATCGATGCGCCAATCGCGCCGACGGGGAGTGCCCCCTCACCGCGGCGCTTCTGCGCAAGGAGGCGTACGACGACATTCGATTTGGCCGCGTGGGGTGGCGCACGATCATGCTTCCGGCCGCGCGCGACCCTACGGACGAAGGCCCGCACCAACGCGTGATCGTGTCGCACGAGGAGGTAGCCGCGCCGCGCAGAGACGGGGCGCTGAGGGCTCTGGCCGCGGCGCTGCGAATCGACACTGCCAAGCTTCCGAAAGGTTTGTATTTTCACGTCGGGTTCTCCCTGCGCAGCGAGGACCTGGACGAGCTGCCGGAAATCGAAGCCACGACGCTGTGGGATCGGCTGTTAAGCGCCTCCACCGGCAAGCATAACGCGGTCATGCGCTACCTGTCTCACGTCGACCACCGAGCGTCGCGCACGCGTATCATGTTGGGCAACGCCCGCCTGCGACGTTGCGACACTCGTATGCTCTTCGCGCTGTCAAGCGACCACGGCACTGCGCATCTCACGCTGAACGCCCCCACGTCCAAGCCCGGCGTTGACCTGGAGTCCCCCCCCGCGGTCTTGGAAGCGCGCATGCACCCGGATAACGGAAACCCGGTGATATGCGCTCTGAGTTACACGGAGGTGGTCACCATCGGCGCTTCGATAGAGTCAAAACCGACGCGGGTGGCGCGGATGCAGCGATATCTCCTGCAAGAAATCGGGCCCGTGCTGGTCGCGCAGTCGCCAAGAACGATGACGTGGTGCACGCCATGGAACTCGCTGTCACATAGAGAGCGAGCGCGCGGAGACTGCGCGGACGGGCTGCGCAAGATGGCGGACACGCTGGTGGACGGAATCGGCGCGCACCTGCGAAGTCGCGACTTCGTCCACCTGTTTGCGAAGACCTCGCTGAGCGTCACCGTAGAGCGCAACGAACACGTTTGATTGCGTACTTTCAGATGGACAGAATGAAACATAAAACTTTGAAGATTATTTAAAGACACAGCCGTCGGACGACGCGACAACCTCCACATAGGTTTTCTGTATCGAAGTTTGTCATTCTACAGAGGAGAAAAAAATCAGTTTTGAAAAAGACAAAAGTAAAGAAAAGGTAACCTTTCCGATTTACTCCGAGGAGCATATAGATAAAAAACCAAAGAATTTTGAAATGCCCAAACGCGGATACGAAGAATCCGAGGGAAATCTGACGTGGAAAGTAGAAAATATGGCTGTCGTTGAAATGGTACACACGCCAATAAAGACGACCTAAATTTGTTATATAAGTATATATTGCAAAATTTCACACTTCTCGGCGTCCCGCCTGAGCGTGCCACCTCCTACAAGCCGCGGGCCCAAAAATAGAGCCGCGACAAAAAATTATTTTCTTGCCACTAACTGTGCCCGCAGGGAGGACAAATGAAGTAACAGACCGACGTGGAGATTCTGCCCAACGGCATTATGAGGATTTGGCCCACCCGCACCCGCCCAACCCGACAGATGAGATGAGACACGGCCCTAACGGTCTTCATTGTCGGCCGCAGGACACGGAAGCAGGCGAAGTGAAGATTGACGCACACCAGGTACGGAAACGTACGACACCCGGTTCAAAACTCACAGACCTCTCGCGACAACCGCACCTCAGCTCTCAAAACACCCTTCAACCCCAAACCAAAATGAGTGATATGGCAGCCTCCCCCACCCAAAGCGACCAAATCCGTCCAGAGGACGTACAAAACTTCGAGCAGTGGTACCAGGAGCAGCCTGCATCCATGCAGGTTGACTCAGTGGAACGTAACGAACCGACATCCCCATACTCGAGCGCCCAATCAGGCTCACCCGCCCTCTCAGTGGAAGTGTCAGAACTGAGCGGGCACATCACCACCGACGAAGAACACTCCTGCGAGGCGCAAACCTTTTTTCACAAGTTTGGCTCTCCCCTTCCCTACGAAAAACCTGACAGGGCACCGAAACGTGCCAAGGTTGTAACCTTTGAGCAGGCAGCGAAAAAATCAAAGACCCAGCACCACGGTGCTGAGGAGGTACCCTCGACGGGTGAACAAACAGAAATCGGGAGCGCCAGCACTGCTGAGCCCCGTACTGGTCGCCCCGACGGGGACCAGTTGGGAAAACCTCGAACCGAAAAGCATAAGAAAATCGGGAGCACTGGCGAGTCCAGGCCCCGTACTGGTCGCCCCGAAGGGGACCAGTTGGGACAACCTAAGTTGGGACAACCTGTTGGGACAACCAAAAAAAACGAAAAACAAAAAGAGCCAAACGAATCCGAGGGGGAACCCCTGAGGGAAGAAAACGCATCAAAAGTCCCACACACCAGAATCCAGGAGGCTCTCACGGAGCCTCTGGACATATTCGCGACGCCAGGGGTCGTGCAGCACCCACCGAAGGCGATCCCGTCAGCAAAAAAGTTCCTAAAACAGATCTCGGATATGCCGAGAAGGCAAAGCTCGGATATGCCATCCGAGGAGCTGCCAGCAATATACATCAAAGAGCTGGCCGCCGGATACTGCGTCGACAAACGACCAGTCATCACGGCAGAGGACCCGCCTGCCCTCATAAGCAAACTGGGAGTCCCCACAGAGGGCTCGGACGACAAGGAAGGAATCCATGTCCCTATGCACGTCCGGGCCCTCACGGGCTGTGAACTCAGCCCAGAACACACAACGCACACGGGGCTGCCATCCAAAGGCAGGCCCCAACTCAAAATAACGGACCTGGCAGAAACAGTGGAGTCTGCCATCCAGTACCTACGGTACTTGGACGCTGCAATCAGACTCAGCACCGAAGATCCCTATACCAGGGTCTTCAACCACGAACACACCCACATCTGGCTCGACGAGCGGGGACGAGTAGCGCAGATAGACCTGGCTTTCAAAACCAGGAAAATCGCGCTGCTCGTCCTACACAACCCAATATTCAGGCTGCCCATGCGCTGCAGGCCCCAGCAGCACCAAACCTTCTCTCCGGAGCAGCAGGCCATACCGTGTATATATGTATGGTCCCCCTGGAACCCCACTGTAGGGCCAGCGGCGGACCGTACCATACTGGTGTACGGGGAGGGTCTGGGAAAAGAAGTCATCCTCCGGGACGTGGCCTGCGCACTTGCAGGCCAGTTTATGTTTAAGGAGGAGGACCGTCACCCCCTCGGGCATCTCGTAGACAAGATCAAGAAGGGTGCAAAAAAAGAATCAGAAAAGGACTCGGGACTGAGGGAAGTTCTGCTGCTGGAAGCAGTCTCCCCCGAGGCAGCACAAGCCATCCTCCAGAACCCATATGACTTCGGGGTCCCCACCACCTCTGTATGGCTCCCATCGAAACAACAAACAGAGGAATCGAACAGGACCGGGGTGGTTGTCATCGACTACAAACAGGTACTGTTCACCTCACACCGCTCCAGTCTGGTGGAGGCCATCGCAGCTCACATACAAAAGCTGACGGCCTCCACCAACAAGCTCGAAACCCTCCAAGACATCTTCCGACTCCACGTAGGAACGGGGCAGTGGGCCCCGTCCACCTGGGGGAACCCGGCGACCCTCATCCAGTGGAAGAGGAACGGGAACAGAACGATCAACCACTACTGTGTCCTGACCCAGCCTGCATACGAAGCTCTGTACGAGGCTGGGCAGCAAGGAACACAGACCATCTCCGTACTGGCGGGGATAAACAAAGAAGGTAAGAAGCTCTACGCATCCGTTGAGCTAGAGGTGGGAAGGTGGAGCCAGAAGGGGCCCGGCACAGAAGCGGCGAAAATGAAAGGGGCCCCCCGCCAATCGCCTGGAAGGAAAGTAGGGGACGAGAAGCTGGGCGACCCCGGGCAGCAGGCTGCCGCCGCCATCCACCGAGTGGAGGCGGCGGCCAAGAGTGCAGTTAGGAGAACTGCAGGTAAGGCTGACCAGGGAACGATCCCCCCCGAGGTCACCAAGACTCTCATCGACCTTACACATCAGCTGAAACTCTTCAACGACGGGCTCCCCGCCAACATACAAAGACTTCGTGACCTCCAGATAGCAGAGGACGAAAAGACCTCCGAACGTCACCGTGAACTACTCATCGTCCTGGGCGCGGTGGTCACCGGCCAGAAGGAGAGCTCGAAGGCCCTCATCGGTGAAGCACGAAACACCACGGCCTCCATCAAGGCACTGGTAGACACACTGACGAGCCAACAGCCGGTGCACGACGGGGAGGGACGCCAGACAGCACCCCCCCCCAGGAGGAGGGGGGGCCACCCCAGACCGACCTGGGGCCGATCGACACGAGCCTAGCCACCAGAAGTCAAACGATCCCAAAACGAAAAAGCGGACCTGCAGGCACAGCTGCCGGTGAGGTGGAGATCGAGACGGAAAGCCCGACCAAGAAAAGGAGGGCCAAATCGGTCCCTCAAAGGGAAGAGGGACCGATCACCAGAACGGTAAGCAACGTGCCCATCCCCACTTACAGACCTCTTCTTATTTCAGAACGAACTGACACACCACTGACACACAGAGGGGGGGCATGCTTCACAGGCGGCGCTGTCCAGAAAGTTTTAGCTGGAACAAAAGACCACGAACCCCCAGTGGGTAGGATGAATGTAGAAGACCTTGCAGTGAACACCTGTGTAGGTAGAACACAATTAATAGTAATATTCATCTATTTCCTGATAGCCTGCCTTCCTGCACTGTCTGTAGCATATGGCCAACTTCCAAATAATCCAACGTCCCACTACGCTGACCCCCATGCCCATGAATGTGCTACTATGCCTACCTCCGAGCACAGGCGAAATGGCCATACCATATTCAGCGAGAATGGCCACACCATATACAGTTATAACTTCCCCAATGATAACCACGAAGATACAAAAATTAACATGAGCTTAAACCACTTTTCACACCACATAACTGGCAACCCCAGCAATAATGGTATGAACCCTACAGTAACCCTAAGAGGGACGGCCACAAATGGCCACACAGCACCCGATGGGTGGGAAGGGTTGACGAAAAACTTTGTAGGATGGCTCAACAGAGCAAGGGAAAGCGATGTGCGAAATGTCAGGACCGACCGCCAACCTTCGACCACAAGCGAATTCCTAAAACTGCTCTACGTAAAAATGATAAATTTCGCAGAACATTCCGAAACCCCCCGAAATTTTGGCACACCAACGGGACGACATATACCAGGGGGGGCCCACCAAGAAAAAGATGTCAAGGGCGTTACAACAGGGGCTTTAGGGCAGTGTAACGCTGTAACGGTTAACTCGACGGCAACACAAGCACAGTGGACGCAACAAAAACGGGTGAGGGGGGGTAGAAACAAGCACCCCGACCAGAAACTATGCCAAACAAGCAGGGACAAGCTACATGAGCCCCCACCCTGCAAACCAAAGGGCCCCCACCACAATATAAGCACCAACCCTACTGAAACCCTACCAAATAATGGTACAACCGACTCCACACAGGCCAGCAGAATGATAGGAACGCCGAAAAACTTTGGGAATATGCTAAGAAGAGTGGGAGGCAGCCACACACAAAAAATGAGAGCAAACTGCCGACATTCGACCACAAGCGAATTCCCGAAATTGCTCTACGTAAAAACAACCTTTTTTGGAAAACACGCCCAAACGCCCCAAAATTTTTACACAACCACGAAAATACACACAAAAAACGGGGCCCACCCTGGGAAAAGTGCTAGGGGTGTTACAGAAAGGGATTTAGGGCAATGTAACGCTGTAACCATAAACTCACAAATGCGAGCAGCACCACACAACCGGAGAGCAACACGACATGGAGCAGAACCACGCTACCCAAGGGGGGCACGACACGAAGCTACCAGGCCACTATGGAACGCTGCATTTGCCATAACCCCGATACCCGCTATACTGATGATTACACTAACAACAAGTAGGAAAACTGGTCGCATGTGGGGAACACACAACACGAACAGCAACGACATAACGCGCAGCCGCAGAACACGGGGAAAACGGGCCACAGCGAGGAATGCAGCGGCACGGTGGACACGACCACCCCAAGGCTACAAATTACTCAAGATAATTTACCGTAACGGTAAACCCTTCCTAGTTAGAACAAGGAGACCGGAACACGCAGTAACTGCGATAAAAGAAGGCACCCCAACAAGAGGCAGACCACTAATGCGGGAGATTGAGCAAAGGATGAGGCGGCACACCCGGTGCTGGAAAACAAACATGACGGGTGGGGGGAGTCAGAACCACACGGAAATATACCCGCACAACACCACTACGAAGGGACTATTCGAAAAGAAAGGCCGACTGAACATGTTCCAAATGCAACATGCCCACTCACTGTATGAAGATGACCCATTGCCCCCCCTGGTAATAGCCACAATGAGAGAAACACTGAAACCGGGTAACAACAGAGAACCGCACACAACGAAGGCACTGCAGCTACTCGGGAACTCCCGGGGCTTCTGCATACCGGTTTGCGATGGCAAACACTGGAGGGCAGTGCTGGCCGGACCAGACAAAGTAAATGACAAACTGAAGTTCTGGATATATGACTCCTCGAATGGGAGAACCAATGCAACGTCACGCAACACCAAAAGGCTGACAGCGGAAATAACCAACTGGACGGAACACTTGGCCGAGACACTCAACAAACAAGTAACAGTGGAACTGATGAATGTGGGCAACCAAAGCGCGCAGGACCAATACAGCTGCGGGGTATGGGTACTGATGGCCGCAGAAGCTTGGATGCACTACCAAAAAACATGCCCAGGGGGGCATTGGCCCACCCACTTCAACGAGGCAGTCAGCAAATGGGGGGCCACCGACAGAACGGCGATAACCGCCTATAGAAAGTCCATACAGCTGCCAGTAAAAGAGATGATAACCACTGCCGAGGGGCAAAGCCGGACGCAGGTGGAAAGCCAGCGAGCGGCAGAGACCCGGAGGCCTGCGGATGGCCTGAACACAAACCTAGAGGCCGGAAGACAGGCACCACAAACCCAGGAAAGGGGACGCAAAACTACTACGAAGCAACCAGGCCTATGGGAATGGCTACATAGATTAGCCCCCACAACACCCCCAGGTAATGACGGGCAGACACCTGAGGAGCAGCAAGCACAGGAAACCCACCTAAACGAAGAATGGGAGCAAACGCAGGACGAACCAACAGCACGATGGGAAAGATTCGTGGACACACGGCTGGAAACACCAGAGGCGTGCCAGGACTCCCGAGAATACCAAACCCCTCTCACAGAACCAACAAAGACTGACATAGGAAAGGACCGTCTACACATGCTCACATGGAATGTGGCAGGACAAAGTGATGCCTGCCTTGACCTTGCCGAGGTCATTAACAAAAGAAGCCAAAACCAACAGAGTCTACAAGTAATTGTACTCACGGAAGTGAAACATGCACACGACAGTGTGATGAGGAGATTTAGAGACATGCAATATACTGCAATAGGCACCAAAACCGAGGTGCAAAAAGTGGAAGGGACAGCTGAACAAGCAATGAAAGGAGGAGTGGCAATACTCCTCGGCAACCCCTACAGCCATGCACACAACCACCATGTCGTCCCTGCGAAACACCTCGAGGGGTACCTCCTGCATGTCGTGCTGCACCTACCCGGAAAGGTGATGTACCACGTGCTAGGCATTTACAACCCGCCAGGAGCAGAGGAGTGGAAAACCAGGGACAAAATACTCAAATATACAACAAACCTACTCAGGAAAACTGCGGGAAAGGCGAACGAGCACGTAGTCATAGGAGGAGACCTCAATGCGAGCAACACCAGCACAGGTAAAGGGATGACAAAAACCGACAAGCAATGGATGAAACTTGCGGAGGAGCTAGACCTCCACAATGTAGGCCCGCCAGTCGATACCACACTGAACTGGGCGAAACACAGGAACATTGACAGATGGCTTGCGCCAAGGAACAAGCAGGCGCAATACGAGATGGGGGACACCACACACCTCACCCGGCACCACACGAGTGACCACGAGATGGTAAGCCTAGCAACCCTCCAGTTGGACAGCATAGGCACCCACGAACCATATGTGGACCGCGACCCCCAACCAGGGCACGTAAAGCTGGACACGCCCCTGAACAAAACACACAGGGAAACACTCCAAAGTGTCCTCCTCAGGACACGCGACTATGCCAGAACCGCTCAACTGAAACGCATAACAGAGACAGCCACACAATGCAGGGAAGAGGACAACATGCAAGTGGCGCACGCCACCATTGACAGAGCAGGGGAAACAGTACTAAACATACTCACAGAGGCGAACAAATGTGCGCTACAGGACGACGAACTGCCAACCGCTACAGTTGGAGGCACCCCCAACCGAGTGGGAAAAGACCTGCTAATGAGCAAAAAGGACAGAAAGGAAAGGGACGCCGCGATACTCAAGATGCGAAGGCACAAGCAAACCAAACGACACCTACGAAACCCGCACACGGAACACTCAACCCTCCGAAGCCTGAAAGAGGGAGAAATGAAAGGCCCAACGGACAGGGACAACGCAGATGCAAAGGAATGGGTGTCGTGGCTTACTGAGGAGGCCAAAAAAGAAAGGTCGGCGGCGCACAAGGTAGTAAAACAGCACTGGAAACAAGCCAAGCAAAGACACAATGACAAAACCGTAAAGGAATACTGGAACAACCAAAAAAGATACCACAAAAGAATATATACCAAGGCGCAAGAAACAGGCCATGCCCCCACGGCGAACATACAGGCCCTACAGGACAGAGAAGGCAGCCTGGCTGTAGGCCACGGGAACATCGCTAACGCACTAGCAGACCACATGGCTCACTCGGCACCATACAGGATGGAGCACCGAAGTCCACCCGACTCGAAACCCCCACCATGGGAAGACCCAGCTCACAGGGAGCGCCTCATAAAATTGCCAAGACCAGACCCCAGTGGGCTGGACCTCACGATAAGTCGACAGGGCTACAGCAAAGCGGTACACACCCTAAACAACAACAAAGCACCAGGCCCCACCAGGACCCCGAACGAAATTCTTAAGTACATGCCAGAGGACTTCCATGATGCACTACACGCACTCATGCTGGAAATGTGGAACAGCAAGCATGTCCCTCTCACCTGGAAAAAAGGGACATTCTGCTTCCACCACAAGAAAGGGGATGTCACCTTACAGCAAAATTACCGACCCATAGCCCTGCTCGAAGGGGTATTCAAGCTGTACACCTCACAGATAGCAAACATGCTCTCCACGTTCTGCGAAACGCAAGGAATACTAGCCCAGGCTCAGGAAGGCTCAAGGGAAAAAAGGAACACGCTTCGACAACTCACCAGAGTAACCAACGCGATTGAGGATGCAAACGTCTCAGGACGAGAACTACATGGCCTGTATGTAGACTTCGAAAACGCGTACGGCTCAGTGGACCACGACAAACTACTCCAAACGATGCAGTACCTTGGAATTCCCGACGAACTCACACAGGTGGTGCGGGATGTCCTAGGTACACAAAGCCATGACACAATGTCCATGAACACCAGAGTAGGAGGGGAAACCTCACACAAAACTGTACAGGTGCAAAGAGGACTCCTCCAGGGAGACAGCATGAGTCCCCTCCTTTTCATAATATACCAGGAACCGTTGTTAAGATGGCTAGAAGTGGGAGAGCATGGGTACCAACACAAGTATGCAGCAGAACAAGAAAGGCTAGGCCCCCTCAGGACGACAGCAGGAGCGTTCGTTGACGACCTGCTCATACTATGCCCTACGATTTGCCACATGAGGGCTCAGTTACACAAACTACAGGCATTCTCACAGTGGAGTGAACTCAAAATTAACCTCACCAAGTCAGCCATAACCGGCATAAAAAATGGGGTCTCCATACCCGAACAACTCCATAAAGACCTCAAAATGCTGGGACTGGACGGTAAGCTAAGCCACTTCAAGGTACTCAAGCCAGACGAAACGTACAAATACCTGGGAGTACTACTTGCATTCACAGGCAGGTGGGACAAAGAGAAAGAGGCCGCTAAGGAAGAGATGAACCACAGAATACAAGCTCTACTACGCTCCCCTCTAACACCTGACCAAAAGGAATACTCCCTTCACTCCGCAATACTGGGGAAATTCAGATATGGATTGCACCTGGGGCTATACACAGCGGGCGAAATAGACGACTTCAACAAAATAATAGGGGGGGCCACAAAGAACATACAGGGTCTGCCCCGCAACGGAACGCCAAACATTTTCACCACACAGGAAAAGGAAAAGTTCGGCCTGGGAATGGTGCCACTCCAAGCAGTCTACGCCCAGTCGATTTGGAGCGGACTACTGGAGGCCATGCACAGCGAAGAGGACAAGGGAACGGTACGAGGCCCGGCGTGGAGGCAAATAAACCTAAAGTCGAGACTCAGAATGTCCCACGTCAGCAGGTCCACCAGAGGACTTGTAGAATACCACAGCACCACACGCAGGAACTGTACAGACCTCGACAAACTCTGGGGGGGCACCAAACAAAACACAACACACTGAGGAAACTCAATGCCCTACTCAGATACAACATTACGCCCCAGGGGACGGAGGGGATGCTCAGACAACTCCAAACCCCAATACCAAAGATAATGGAACAGCTAGAGGGGGCGACCAGAAGGAAGTCCGACAAAGAAATGGAGGGAACAACAAGAAAAACGAAAGCAGGCAAAATAATTGATGGGGACATACCGACGCCTCCAGACTGGCAGGCAATGTGCACAGACCAAACTGCCAGCTCACAATACCCAAGGACACGCCAACTGCGATAAATTTCACAACGTGCCTCAAACTTTTTGCACACTTCCCGGACCTAGCGCTCCTCACTACCCGAGATGGCCAACATGCGATTAGCCAGGTGAACGTCAGGGAACAATGCACAGATGCAACCCTCAACACAGACCGCAGTGCCATAGCAAAAGGCCTGGCACACCTATACCCATACCTATGTGAAGCCCAACCGAGGGACATAGCGAAACCGGGGGACTTCTACGACAGTCTACAAACAGACGACTGAAGCAACAATACAGGAGCATGCCCAGGGAGGGACCGCTGGACTCCCACGCAATACGAACTAACCTCCCACGCCTCGACTCGGAGCAGCTGAGAGCAAAAATGACGGAATGGGAGGCGAGACTGGTCCCCAGGGAAGAGATTCACAGGCAACTCTCCCTGCACAAGGATTAACGAAACGGAGAATACCGGCCCGGTACCGGGGGAGGAAGAGGAAGAACCCCAGCCCCTCCACACACGCTCACAGACCAAATGGATAGATGAAATAGACCCCATGGCCGAAAAACTTGAGACAGGCTTCGAGAAAGGCCGAACGATTGACAAGCCGAAAGAGATTGTGGCAATGAGGACCCTACTCGTTGACCCAACAGACCCACACTCCCTAGTGACGCAGTACAGAACCCAGTGGAGACACTCAGAGGGGGATGACTCCTACTCGTGGAGTACAAGGGAAACCATAACCGACTACCTGAAACTAGCCAAACGAAGGGGCCAAAGCGCGACCACCTTCCTAACCCTGAATAGAAGACTGCGAGCAAGGGGCTCCCAGGTGACCCACCCCACAGGCCTCAGAGAAATACTGGCCGGGAGGCCGCACCTGGGGCAGGCCTGGCCCACACTACATGCAGAGAACCTAACACTGGACCCGACAGAAACCAACCCAGAACAAGACATTGTGGACAACAGAGGGCACCACTGCCAGATACGACTGGAGGGGGAACTCGCCCACAGCTACCACAGGAATGGGAAATACATAGGCACCCTCACGAAAGAAAAGCTTCTCAGACTACACGAAAGGTACACCCAGGCAGTGGGTACCACACACCACCAAACCCCACACCAGCGTACACTACGCACCGAAATGTGGGAGGACCACAAAATACAGGTCTCCACGTTCGAGGAGGAAATAGGGCACCTCCTCATTAGGTACTCAAGCAAAGAAGAAAAGGAAGAACGGAAAAAGAACCTGCAAAACCATTGGACATTCCCTGCCCAGATGCAAAGGGCACTACAACAGGCATTCGGAATTACCACCGAACTGTTCGCCTCACCCCTCAATGTCCACCACAACACCACAACGTATTACGCCAAGTATGACAGAGACAAGGTGTTCGGGGCCAGAGGCTCGGCCTGGACAGCAAATTGGATGAAACTGGGAGCCTACCAGTTCAACCCAGAATACACGCCACAGGACCTCAAAAAGGCACTGGACTTTGCCATAGCGGCCACCACCACACAAGAACCGGTGTTCGGGGTCGGGGTGTACCCGACATATGAGAAAACCCCGTACAGGAAGCTCTACAATGCACATGCAGGGCACCTAATACACGAACTATTAGAAATACCACAAGGCAAGTTCACATTTCTACCCCCTGACCACTGGATGGGTGCCACCCACCAACAAGCGAAACAATGCAACTGGAACCTCCGGGTGCTGATAGTGGCCAACAAAGAAGGATGGCAAGCACACTGCGGGGACCCAGACACTGCCGCAGACTGTATAAGGAGGGCACTCACAACCTGCCCGCAAAGTAAGGTCCGCACCACCTCAGCTGTCAAACAGCCGATGAGGGAGGCAAACCTACACGATGCGAATGAACCAAACCAAGAAGTACGCACCCCCAGTGTAGACTGTGTGGTGGACACAAGACCATGGCAGCGATACGAACTCCCGGAAATTAAGACAGAGGACATGACGAATGCAATGGGAAGAATGTGCAGCACAGGGCCACATTTGAGGAACGACCTCTGCCCCCAGTGCTGCAACGTACAAGCGGAAGTGGAAACTTGGTGGGAGGACAGCCACCTCCACGTGGAAGAAGGACCAGCCAAATGGGAACTCCTCCCCGGAAGCAGAGGAGGCAAATGGAACATACACCCCCCCACCGTACAACAGGTGGTGGAAGCCAACACCTTACACACCAGGCTTACAAGACAGAATGACGCCCAAACGATATGGGACAAAGTAGCGAGGTCAAAAGTTGTCAGATACCCCACTGACTTCTGGCCCGAACACGAACCGGGAGCCCAAGGAAGGAGATGGGAATTGACAAGAGACCAAACAGAGGACCCCAGGAACCAAGCCCCGAGGAACACACCAACCCAATTGACATACCCCTCCCCTCTAAGGGCACACAAGGCAACCTCGTACCTTTACACGGACGGGAGCAAAAGAGAAATAGAAACAGAAGAAGGAGGCAAAGAATGGGCCTCAGGAGCTGCGGTATGGGACCCCAGGACCGGGGAAGGGGAGGCCCACATGATTCGATGGGAAGGCGAAGACCAAGAGGTGAACAGAGCGGAACTTCTCGCCATACAAAAAGCGGTGACGCTCCCGCCACCACCAAGTGGCAACGGACTCACCATTTGCACGGACAGTGCCAACTCCATTAGACAACTGGAGAGCATGAGAACGAAACCCCACAACATGGAACACCACCAGCAAAGAGACCTCCTGTATGCCATACTGGTCAACATTGAGGCATTAGTAGCAGCAGGACACACTGTCTCACTGCTAAAAGTCAAGGCACACACGGGAATTGTGGGGAACGAAAAAGCCGACGAGGCAGCCAAACAAGCCTGTACTACGGGAACCCTCACGGAAGCGTGGGATAATAACGAGACAATAAAAGTCAAACCCATGATACCAGACGAGGACTCGAACAGCAGAGAGCTAAAAGGAAAACTCGCGGTACAAAAGTACGTAACCACACTACTCCGTGAACGGCAAGCCCAAGAAAACAGTAGACTCTCAGCAAAAATGACCGACCTCCAGGGAGAACCCTCAACCTGGACCCACCAACTGAAAACTGAGCGCAACTTCAGATGGGAGGCGCACCATGACCAAGCGCAACAAACTGAAGAGGAACAAACGACAATACGGGACCCGGTACCCAACCAGCAGCAGCAAGCCAACCAGACCCGAGACGAAGAAGACAGGCAAATAAAAGCCATGATGGAACAAACGGAGGAAGAGGAGATGCTCCTTATGCGGGAGGTGCAGGAGCACCAAGAATACCAAGAAACAGAGGGCAAAGGGGACCCCACCCGAGGAGACGAACCCGAACCCGCAGGGACACCACCCCCACCCTCCGAAGGGGAGGAAATATTTGAGGAACTCAACGAGCTCGCGGAGAGACTAGAAGTGACCCAAGAGGTACAAAATGACGATGAAATTTTTGACATGCTAAATGAACTCATTGAGCAGCGGGAAAAGCCACAAGGGGAGCCGACAAAAGAAAGACAAGCTCACCATGACCGTGTCACAGAGGAGTCCAGAGTCCATGCAGTAATGGAGGACCCGATGCCCAGAACAAGATGGAAACAGCGAAAACACGATATGGCACACAGCAGAACGGAAAAAAGGAACGCCCCCTCGGTTCAAGAGGGCAGGACCACAGACAGCTGGCTAAACGAAACAATGAAGCACCTCAAAGGAGACACGCCACTACACAAAGTAGCGAACGGCTTCTGGAAACGAGCCACATTTGCGGTACGAAAAACAATACTCAAATGCAGACTGAGAATACTGCCGGCACAAGACTATGAGACGGCGAAAAACTCAGCCGGAGGGAGCGGGAAGTGCACCCTGGAAGGATGCGGACACAAAGGGGTGGACTACGCAAAGGGCTTCCTCATGAGGGTAGGGCACGCCCTAGGTGGATGCAACAACCCACAAATGCGAGGGATGTTCACGGACAGGGCAGATGCCCACGCAGATGAGCTAAAACACATACTTGACCACCATAGGAAAGGGGGATGCAAAGTACTCGCCTACACTGGAAAAAAGAGGGACCCAGGGATTAAGCCAAGGGTACTCCCAAATTACATACTCACCAGGGGGCAATGCAGACACGACGGGAAGGACAACCCAGGCAGAAACGATGGGCCCGACACAATACCGAGTTTTGTAGACATAGTCATGATAGAGGGTCTAGAAGACCTGGAGGACGGATGGGAATGCACACAACAGGAAGCACCAGCAAGGGTAAGAAACCTACACCTCATTGAAGTGGCCCACACCGATGACGAAAAATGGGGACCCAAACTCCTGGAAAAATACAAGAAATACGGACCGCTGCTACAATTGCTACGCAGGCACGGATTCCGTGCCAAACTTCATGTGTTTGCAGTGGGCAGAACAGGCACGGTGTACAAACACAACCAAGACATACTCGAGCAACTTGGACTCAACAGAAAAGAGGCCACACAGGCACTACAGAGAATACACGACCTGACAGTAAACTATGCACACAGCACCTACCAGCTATACAGAAAACTCAGACAAGAAAAACAAGAGGAGGAGAAAGACAAGAACCACCCAGTATAAATTGTCCCAACATGGCCGCCACTCGTGGCGGTCCGGCCCAGAGTAGGGCCGGGGAAATCAATTTACTCATACGCCCGACGGGCGTGGTTTTTTCTTTTTTCTTTTTATATTGCAATTTGTCCAAACCGAAGCTCGTTTATCGAAATTCAGCCCTAAAAAGTCCTAAACATGCACCTTATGGTGAAACCGATCAAAATACCGTCACGACGTTTCACGTGCGTAAAACCCACCGGCACATAGGATCTCGGGCATTCGATATGGCCCACGTAGTGGCAATTGTGATCGTTCTCCTTGCGGCATCGATGGCTATTGCAGACATCGCCATCGACCATCATTGCAAACTTAAAATCGTCGTCGCATCTGTTGCCGTGCGAGATGGTCCGCACGTACATCTCAGCATCGAGCTGGGGCGTGGGCGTATCGTAAACGGACATGTCGTAGACTTTGCAGTCCCTGTCCGTTTTCTGCCCGATGTACACGTCGCTGCCGTCGGTGCAGTGGAAGGATATACTGTCGATGATCGATCCGGAGCTCACGTACATGCTTTCAGCGAAACCCGAATCGGAGGTGCATGCGAAAATGTTCGTATTTCCAAAGTCCGGGCAGCCGTAATCGCCTCCCGTAATATATTTTGGCGGAGGCGGCGACGGCGGCGGGGGCGACGGCGGCGGGGGCGGCGCAGGCGGCGGGGGCGACGGCGGCGGAGGCGACGGGCACGCAAAACCCGATACGTTCGTCAAACCGCAGAGACTGCATATGCATTCGTCGTGCGGCAAATCGTTCCGCACCGTGTAGCAGTAGGCGACGGCAGCGGAGGCGTAATCGGAGTCCACGGTGTGAGACGCCATGTACTCCTGGCAGGTGCCCGTGTAAGGCGGTGGCGACGGCGGGGGCGGAGGAGAGGGTAACGACGGCGGCGGTGACGGAGGACGGTCGCAAAAGCTGCTGTCGCACGCGCAGAAACATGCCATCAGGCTGGAGTCGTAATAATTTGTGTAGACGCTGCCGTAGGGAGAGCCGTCCACGCGTTTGGCCACCACCGTGTATTCGCGCGGCGTGTTCAGCAGATGGTAGTACGCGATGTACGCGACGTTGTAATGCTCCGTCGCGGTGCGCAACACCAGTCGTAACGGGTAGGCAATGTCAAGATGCCGAATCCAGTCTTCGCTCATCCAGCTCACCCGCTGCGCGTACGTGTCGATGCTACTTATGTTCACGCTCGCGTTAAGCCCGGTGCGAAGTATCACCGAGGCGTTCGTCACCTCGTCCGCGATCCGTGTCTGGAAACTTATCTGATGCGGGTCCGCCTCGGTGATGTAGACGAGGAAATCGTCCGCGTTGGAGACCGTGGCGGAGTCGCTCTCGCAACGGTCGCTGCAGTTGACCAGCCGCTGCTCCTCCGGGGTGAGTCCACCCAGAGCGCCTCCTAAATAGTTGCGCGCTTCGTCGCTCGGCGGTGTCGGCGGAGGGGGCGATGGGGGCAAAGGCGATGCCGCATGATGCTCCGCGGTGTCCTCCGTGTATTGTCGTGGGCTATCCTTTTCGGGCAAGAGGGAAAATGTTACCGCAACGATCCATGGCGCAACGAGCACCGCGATGATGCATATCAATGTTACTATGTCCGAGGCTGGTAATTGCGCGCCACCGCGTGACGGCTTATTCATCATCACGTGCGTCACGACGACCCCACGAGTATCTATATTTTTAATTCATTGCTGATACCGACATGGTTCGTAAGCAAAAAAAATTGTGAAGTTGCCACATTTACATGATGCGCTAGTATACATCCGTGCAAGGTTTAGTACGCTCGAAAATAGTTCGGGGTATAATCAGGCGGTCTTGAATCTCCGTCTTTAATTTTACTTCTCAGATGAGTCACCGTATCGGGCTTCAGAAGCACCTTGATGTCTTTGGGCACGGGCAATCTGAGAAAATGGTTGTATCCGCGGGAATGACGAAAGTGTATAATGTATGCCATCTTCCGGTGTTGGTGGAAACTCCATAGCATATTTACGTCCACCTCTTGCACCGATGCACCACGATCGGATCGGTTTATTTTTGTAATTGGTTTTACTCGTCAACGCTAAGTTTGCCTGCTCGGATGTAGATAAATTACCCAATATATATTTAGTGACGTTACCGTCAAAAACCGTACCGTTCAAATCCAAATTAGGCATTTAAGACAGACATGTCGCGCAAAATATATACTAGGTAGTGAATGGTAGTTTTTATTAGATTAGAAAAGCTTGACTCTTTGCAAAACCTGTGGTATACGCGTATGCTTTTGTATTTGTATACATGCTAGTATATATACCCGCCGCGGTGCAATCTTCAATGTGAAATGACAAAATCGATGCGCTTTCGCGGTTGCATCTACGCCGATCCGCCGCGGAAGCGGGATGGCGTGCGAGACATTACCGAGATAACCTTGGAGGAGCTGCAAGCGCTGGACCTGATCGGCTTGCCCGTGTGCGTCGAGCACGGCGGGCCGCAGCGCGGCGTGATCGAAGCGCAGCACACCGACCCTGTGACGGGGTACACCACGGTGGACTACCGTCTGTATTCCGACGTCGCGGGCGAAACTTTGGCGACCTTGACCAGGGAGGGGCGGCTGCGGGACCTCAGCCTGTGTCACAACATCTACCCGGATCCGGATCGACCGATGGCGGAGTGGGAGAAGGAGCCCGTCAAGGTCAGTCTGTGCATGCAGGGCGGTCGCCCGGGTACCCACATATTCCGTGTGGAAATGTCCGGCAAACGCCCGCGTCGTCGTGCCAATAATTCGGTATGCAGTATAAATACGCACTGCGCTGCCGAACCGAACGGTACGCGTGAAAACCGTAACATAATGAGCGCACCCGCTGGTAACACCGCGCCGGCGGAGACCTTTGGGCAGTCGGCGCAAAATGAACAGCAGCCGCCGCCGCAGCAGCAACCTGCGCAGCAGCAGCAGCAGCAGCAGCAGCAGCCACCCGCGCAGCAGCAGCAACCCGCGCAGCCGCAGCAGGAGCCTCAGAGCACCATCAGCAAAGAGTCCGAGGATTTTATCGCCTGCGCCATGAAGCTCGACGAGGCCGACTAGACGGTGGTGCTCAACAAGGTGCAAAGCCTTTACGGAGATCTGGTGGACCTCAAACGTAAGAACGCCGACCTGGAGCGTCGTTTCGGCGAGGAGGATCAAAAGAAGAAATCCGAGGCGTCCGATATGGCTCGCGAGATCGTCAAGGTTATCGACGGCATCTACTCCGAGTATTTGGGCGCGGGCATGACCGAAGCTGAGCAGCAAAGCTTCAGCGACGACTTGGCCACCAACGCCTCGTGCCTCAAAGGGTTGCAGAACATGCGCCAGGCCACGGTGGCCATGAGCGCGCAACGAAAGCTCAGCACGCTGCAGGCGGACACGCACGCCGCGGAAAAACGACTACAGAACGCCGCCATGAACAGCGTACGGGAGCGGATGCACGCGTACGAATCGGAGCTGGCGGCTCTGGATCGCGGTGGCGCAGCGCCAATAATGGGCCAGGCGAACGCGTACGCGCAGCCCCCCCTCGTGCAGGTGGCCGCCTCCAACCGCACCATAAACAGCGCGCGCAATAATATCACGGCGGACCCCTCCCTCGACGCCGGCCGCGCAAACATACCTGACATTCTGCGCGCGACGCTTCAGTCGTACGACGGAAATGCCGCGAGCGGCAACAGCCGCTTGTACGCGAGCGATTTTGTCAACTCGGACGTCATCAGCGGAGCGGCGCAGAACAAACGCGCGCGTGTCGCGTAACGTATAAATAAAAGACGCGAAGTGTAGCGTACGGTGCAACTCTGCGATGTCGTATCATAAGCTGCGGAAATGGACGGGCCCCGGACCCAACAAGGGAAAAGCTGGCGCCTCGCAGAACACGGTGACTGCAAAATCGGCTCGTTTCGATTTAATGCTGGATAACGACAGCCCGGAGCTGGGGCACCACGTTATCTTGGCGTTCAAACTGGTGGACGACGAGGACATGGCCGACGAGCACTATCTGAACCGTTGGGCGATTTACCTGACGACGCCCAAAAACAAGCAAATTCCCGGCGTTTACCCGTCCGGGCGCATCTGTCACGTGGAACTGATTATTCAAGTGCAGCGGGAGGAGTACCGCATGTATTCCATCAACATGCTTCAAGGCATCAGGGATCCCGACACGGGAAAGGTCAAGTACGAGTACGGCACGGTGCACGAGCTTACGCCGTCTACGGACCGCATGCACAAGTACCACTACGTCACCGTTCGTATTCCCCGCGCTAAGCAGATGATCATGCACAAGTTTTTAATGTCACAAATGGGAGCCCCTTTTAATTTCTGGGGTTACGGCCTAAACTATACCACCGCGTGCAAATTCGGGCAGACGTACGGTAAAAAGATCGACCCCAGCAAAAAGCACCGCTACACGTGCGCCGAATTGATCTGGGCGGCGCTGCAGATTGGCGAGTTAGAGGACACCGACGAGGTGACGTGCCGGCGCATGTCTCCAAACGCAATCTACGAGTTCACTCGCGCGTCTCCCTTTTGCAGCAGCGCGCCAAATCCGTTTGCTAGGACTTAGATGTAAAAAACATTACGCTTTGTCGGTTTAAAACATGCTCATGTTTATCTGCAGTTTCATTCTAAGCATGACGATCCATAATTGTCGCACGCTCCATGCCTTTTCGAAATTGCGGTCCGCACGCGCGCGTCGTCCCGTAAATCGTTCTTTGTGCAGCTGTCGCAACACGATCATGTGATACACTTCGCCCGCGTCGATGTTCGGCAACCTAATTCCATGCTTCAGCGCGCTCTCACGCCATCGCCACGACACTTTTTGCATCCGGACCAAACTTTTTCTCGTCACACCGAGATTGCGAAGTTCCGTCTCGTGCCACGTATCGGTGGGACTATCCGTTGCGTCCAACAGGTCTAACGGGTTAATATTGATGCGCGGCGTCATTACGAAACGTGAACATACTTTTACAATTCTGGCATGCGCACAAAATATCAGCGAATTATTTTATTAACCTCTTCATAAATTCGCTATCAGGCATGTTGTACAGTTTTTCCAAAGCCTTGTGTTGTATCCGCATTTTGTACAATTCTGCGCGCGATTCGGATTGACGTTTCTGTATGATCGATTCTACTTTCTCCATAATCGCATGTATTTTTTCTTTGATGATATCATCCGTGGTTTCATCGTCGCTCATTTTTGAAACGCTATCTGGATCGGTCGCTGCAGATTTGTGAAAGCACTATTAATCGATGCGGCGACGTCATTTTAGCGAAACGCGTATGTATAGTGTATTCAAAGTTCCCGGGACGTTTATTTACGCCCCCCACCGCCTCACGGCATCTGCGTTACTGGTTTGGGCGAATTCGGCGTCGCGCTCGTTGGCACGGAAACCTCCTGGGGCATAAATTGGGTCGAGGGTGCGAGCTGCACAGACATTTTTCACGATGGTCATTCAAACGGTATTTATACAGTGTTTACTGCAGATCGTCCATCAAAAACATCATCGGCTCCACCAGTTTTCTCGCCATGCTCGACCAAGCGTGCATTTTGATTATTATGTGAAAGGCGTTGCGCAAACCGATCCGCGTGCCCCAAAAGGATGCCGCCAAACCTTCATCGCAACAGGCCAGATACAACAGAGTCGTAGAGTTCGTCTGCGTACGGTAGCACCGCGTATGGTGCTGAAGATTGTTCGCGAACAGCCATCGCCACGACAACCCGGCGCAACCGTTGTTGTAGAGGCAAAACAGCAGAGAGCCCGCGTTGCCCACCGTAAAACATTTTGTGCACGTGCGCGTGCTGCAGAAAATGTCATCGTCCAGCACCATATCGGTCAGCAAACCTCGCCGCGTTCGCCACTCGTGCAGATGAACGCGCAGCGCACGCCCCTCCAAAGGACGGACGCGCGCTTTAAGATTGTGCGGACTCTTGTACTCCGGTAACTGCGCGTGCATACTTTCGCGCACGGTAATTCGCATCACCCGTTGGATGGACGACGAACCGAGTACGGCGGTTTGAATAGCTGGCGCCGCGTACCACGCGCGACAATCAAATACGGACCGTGATGCAATTTTTGCGCGCAACAGTAAGTTGCCCGCGGCATCGGTGCATGTTAGACATCCGCGACGAGTGTCGTATCGCACGCGGTGGACGCGTGTCCGTGCTCGCTCGTCGCGTAGCGTTTGCAGGTGTGCGGCGATTGTACAATTGACGGTGCGCGCGTCAATCATTTGCAGTGTCGCGTTCAAAATTGCGCCGCCGTCCGGAATTAGCTTAGCGACTTTGCAGAGACGTTCAAGAATTTCTGTAATTTCATTTTCCATCAAATCGGATTTACCAGTCGCGCTCAGTCCCTCTATATATATCAAAAAAGGCAAAAAAGGTTCGCCGAGAAGCATTTAGCGCAGAATCGCACCTGCCGGCTGAATCCTACACTGTCGTCATCATGCACAACGTCTGGCGCGCCGCGTACACGTTCAACAGCGTCGACCCCCACACGGAGGATCCGGGTGATGATGTGCGCACCGTGCGCGTTCACGATATGAACTGGGAAGTGGTTCACCGGGGGACTTTGTTTAAGGATCAGCAAGACATCGACAACGTCACCAACACAACCGATCCCGCGCAACTGAGCAAAATTGATCTTAGCTGGGCCAAACGGTCTGTCGTGCAGAAGCACCGCGATAACCCGCTGCATGAAAAATACCGCAACCATGTGTGGATCGCTTTTCTTCTGCAGGAGGAGACGGAGCAGTCGCACGAGATTGCGCATTACATGACGCAAAACTTTTACAAGCAGTACTACAAAGCGCGCCACGTGAAAACCGGTGGTAAGATGGACTGGAAACAACCCAATTTTCCTCCGGAGGAGAGACACCCACTGATTGACCCGCGCGTTTACGAATCGCAGCAGAAGCACCCGAACAACAAGCCGCAGGCGCCTTCCCAGCTGAAGCCCGCGGTGCGCACCACGATACCGGCCACTATAAAGATATCCAAGCAACCTTCTTCGGCAGGGGCAAAGGGCAAGGCGTCCAGCTCGAACGCCGCCCTCACCATGTTCGCCAAGCCAACGCCCAGCAACGCTACTGGAGACACCAACTGCGGCGGTTCCACCAAAACGTTCTGCTCGCACCTAATCGGTAATCGCGCGTGCACGGACAACGCGCTGGTCAATCTGAGCCTTCTTAACGAAGCGCTGCTTTACAACGACAAGATCCTGCAAAGCGAACCTTTGAGGAGCAACACGACGGTACCCATTCCCGTGAGCGATCGCATTCAGTTTTACCTGAAAGACGGCGATCGGGTCGACAACTTTGCGGCGTTGGCAACTTTTGACGCGTTGGACGCGAAAACGACGTCGGACCCGCTTGCTGCCGCCGACCTCCCCCTCGCGAAACGTAAGGCTGCCTGCTCGACCGCGCCGGATGCGAGGGATGCTTTGCTCGTTCACGACAACATCAATGCCAGCAACAAGTGTGCGCGGCTTTTGGATCAGCACAGTACAGCGCCTCCGAAAACGGTCTCCGTCATTCTGCGGGATCTCGCGATGGTTCGGCAGACGCAGGAGAACCACACTGCCGCGTTGATGAAGATGAGCGAAATCATGCAATCCCTGCAGACTCACATGCAAGCCCTGAGCAACGGAGGTCTGCAGAGCCGCACCGTATTTTCCTTCGACGTGCCTTCCACCTCGGCGACGGAGCGTAGCAATTCCGGGTTGTAGAAAAAACACCGCCGTGTTAGACGGGCGCATTAAAAAAGCTAAACCTGAGGAACAATTATTAATTTAAATGCCCTAGTGATGAGTACCAACCTGTTTGTTAGCCTTGTCGCCGCATGCCTGGACGAGAGCCCGCGCGGCTGTCACCATGTGCTTAATCACATAATGCACGACATCACGCATACCGAGAACGATGGCGTATCGATATTCGTGCACGCGTGCTGCAACAAACTGCACGAGGTGCTGCACGGCATAGACGTGGGCGTGGTCTGCATTTTGGATGCCACCACCAAATCGTTGCAGATTAACTCCAACATACTGCTCCGGTACGCGGACATGAGCGAAAGTGCCCAAAAACAGTTTGACATGACCCTCTCCGACGCGCCATCCCATTTTATGCTACACGACGACACCCCGACGTTGTATGCCACATTCGACGATCACCTGCGCGTCAACGTACCGAAAGGTCGTTACTCGCGATGCATGCATAACAAAGCGGTGCAGCGGCTGTTGGTGGAGGGCCGATTCCTGCAGAACCTGACGCTTTTATTTTTATACAGCAAGGTCTCCATGACGGACCGTTTCAGCACGGGGTACAAGACGTTGATGATGGTCGCGCAGACCAGCACCGCAAAAATTGCGCAGCCGGCGTACGAGGTTGTAAGCGGTAGCAGGGCGCCGACCAACAATCCGCAGCAGGTGCATCGCCCCACGTTGGCTTCTCGACTGCACGCGACGTTGCAATCCCTGTTTTACTACTGGTTCGACGTGCACGAGAGCACGCAGTCCGCGCGCAAGCAGAGGGAATGGACGGGCTGCGTGAACGATCGCACGGTATGGGCGTGCGCGTGGGCCGAGTTCAGCTGGCTACGGGACGTCCACCCGACCTACCGTGGCCAGCGCGTGCGCGCGCTGCACGCGTTTTTGTGGCAGTACGCTGGCAACTACGACGCCCTGCAAAACCGAATCGACGCGTTGATCACCGCGAACCAGCAGATCATGCACGATTACGGGGTGTGCGATGTGAATTTGGAGGTGTTCGTGGACGAAGACCGCGCCAGTTTGTACAACGATGTGCGCGCTCCGTCTCAACGCGTCATAGCGCTGTGCGCGACTCTGATGGTGCAACTGCTCACGCTTCTTCTGCGCGACGCGTGCATTCAAAAGTATCTGCGACCGTTGCTCGATGGCCACGAATGCGTGCTGCACGGACTGCACGTGTGGGGCGACGGGTTCACGCGGCGCATGGCGGACGCGATCGACGCGTGCATCTCCCGCAGCAGCGCGCTGGTCCCATACATTTGTGACATCGCATGGTTTGAATCGAGCGCGCACGTCAGATATCGCGGCCACGAGTCCGACCTTTTGTCGCGGTACAACTACGTCGCGACTCCGGAGCAGATTGGCCGATTAAGAGAGCCGATCCGAGCCCTTTTTGTGCGCTGCATCAGTCTGCGCAATAAGCCCGCGCGGTACGACTTGCCGCTGGAGCTTTGGGTGCGCATGGCGTGCGGGACGGACAACGACAGGCGCTCCATCGAAACGCACGTACACACGCACCACGCTCATATCACGTACGAGGTGAATTATTTTATGAGCGCGTTCGAACAAGAAAAAAAAATCCAGTCATCACGGACAATTTACTTGACAGCGTCGTCATGGAGTTGTTGCGCGTGCACCACGTGACGCAGGCGTGCGCCGCGCAAACAAGGCGTATGTACGCTGTGGACTACGCCCGTTGCCTCACTTCCGCCGAGTACGATTCCATACTCGACCCGTGGTGCAACGCTCACGACACGCCGGCAGCGACGCGCGTGCGGGCGTCCCTAACGAATGGCACGCACTGCGTCTTTCTGTTGAGACACGCGGATCAGTACCGTAATCTCGACGTGGCGCACACCGCGCGCTCAACGTGGCGCGTATGGATGCCGAACGCGACGGTGCTGCTCGCGCCATTGACGGACACGCACACGGCCGTGGCGGTGGATCACGCCAGCTGCGGTCTTTTTAGCGTGATTAACGCTTTCCTCATGATACGCCGGCGCAAAATAGTGTCGGTGGAAACGCTGGTTCAGCATCTTGCCAAAGCGCGCACGCTCTCGTCCAACGCCGCCACGTTGATGCTCGCGGACGCAATGGACGCGGCGTGGCATCTCCGCAATCCGGTGTACGCTCAGTTCGGTATTCGTCTGCGCGATCCGGCCGCGATTAATCAGATCGACATCATGCTGTCCTGGGTGCTGGAGGAGCAAAACGGCAGCGTCACCCTGATCAAGGAGCATGAGAGGGCGACGCTGGGCGCGCTTGTACGCGCGATCAGGTCCAACGACGCCAACAAAAATTTACCGTTCGTGAACTCCGCGATCGTGGGTTTGTTTCTGCTGGTATCCGCAAGAGCATCGAAATGCGCGCCTCGCGGCTGGTCCCGGATTGACTTCAACAAGCACTTAGCCGACTTTGTGAATTCGATAGACTCCCGGGCGACTCGGCAGTCTCGGTACACGGAATGCGCCAAATTTCTGCAGACTATTCCCACGCGAGAGAGCCAGCAGTGGATGCTCATGCGCGCCCCTTTCATCACTTTGATGCGGATAAGTAACAGCGCCGCGCGAAATCGTCAGCACCTGGCCGCCTTCGACGTGATCAAACTGTTCGCCGGGCAGCAGGATCGGAAAGCACGTTGCCCCGTGACGGATCCGGTGGGGTCCGCGAGTACCGCGACAACTTCGGACACCGGGATGCCGTGCGTACCCACGGCCACGGCTATGCAGGCCGAGCATCAGCAACCCTTGTATCTGCTCGAGCATCCCGGTAGGCAATTTTCTAGCGACAAAGCAAAGTCGTGGCACCCGTTGTGCACACCCTTTTTGGACCTGTTCGACATAGCGGAGAGGTGGAGCGTTGATGACCCCAGCATGTGGGAACACGCCGACCTTGCACGCGTATAACGATGTAATATTAACATGGCGTATATATATAATTCCGTTTGCGCGCGTTTGATGGCGAGCGCTCCATGTTCCGTAAGACGCTGCAGTGCATACTGCGCTATCTGGTGCACGCGCACAAGCTCCTCACGAGATGGCTCACGATACGCGCGAGTCGCGCGACCACCGTGCTCAAAATTGCGACCGAGTCCGGCGTGGTGCACGATCTAACCCATTCACCCTCGGAATCGCGCGCAGCGAGCCAGCAGTTGAACCGGTTGTTGCGCGATGCGTGCAGAGCGGTCACCTTCAGATCGCCGCACGAAGACGCGTGGTACTACCTGAGCTTCGATCCGCCATTAACCTCCGTCACCCACGACGGTCGCACGGAATTCTTGGATACCGAGGCCAGTAGATGGAACGTTTTGGACGGCACGACGAGCTACCTACCGCCCCAACAGCTTTTTGTGCTGTTTTCGCACTCCCCGGATTATAGATTAGTGCACGCGCGAGCGCTTGTTTTACAAACTCGAATGTACCGCAGGCTGTTTATCACGCTGCCCAAAAACGCACCAATGTATCTGGAAACAGGCACTGCTGCGCACATCGTCAAGATTGCGATTACAAGACCCGCGTATCCACCATTATACGACAAACTGTTTTATATCACGGACTCCAAGTAATTAGAAGGTTCACTCCCCGCGCGAGTTGCAATCGCCGTTCTTGGTTGCGATCAAAAACTTTTTCAAATTTTCCGCGGTGCTCAATTGATCGTCCGGAGAGCCGCCATAAATCATGCACAGCGTGCACCCGTCGTCGACGGACTCCACATGGACGTGCGCATCGTTCACCGCGAGCAAACGCACGTTGGTCCCTTTTCGACCTATGATCTTGCCGCACGGAACAGTGGTCCTTAGCTTGAGCGTACGCCTTCCGTTTTTCAAGGACACGATCAACGCTCGCAACCGTTCGGTCACGTCCGACACCTGCGCCTCGACATTTCCCTTAATGGTACAAACCGTACCGACGCAGTCGTCGTCTTCAATCAGAATTTGCACACCGGATACCCTCAGAGGCCTAATATTGCAGTAACGAAAACCGGTCACGTGTTCCTTGGCATACCCGGTTCGGAGTACGCGCACGTGCGCCGGATTCCACGAGGAACTCTTGTGCATTCTCGTGTTCATAGTGCGCGAGTGCTGGTGCGCGCGTCGCCGAATTCTGTCGCGTCGGCGGTACTTTTTAAGTCACCTTGCCGCGACCGTATTGCGTCCGCTGCGCTCGAGCAAAAAAGAAAAGCATATCAAACCGCCGAGCTTTTTCCACTGTGCACGATCAGCACCGCCATACGCAACCATGCGGGGACCACGAATGTCTCTTTTCATGTCAGTCTTGGTGCTAAACGCGTTTACCGCGACGTGTGCGTTTACTCTGCGCGATATATTCCGCACAAAACGGCTCAAGAGTCACGACAATTTTGGCGCACTCGCAAAGAATTTTTACAGCGTAACATCGCAAGTTTCGCAGAGAGTGGCGGTGGTGCAGAGCGGCCTTTACGAGGCTTGGGTTTGGGAGCAGGCGACGTCGCTGGCTCGGTGGAACCCCAAACACCGCTTCGACTATTACGGCGTGCTGCAGAACACGAGCAGCGCGGCGCCTCGTTCATCCGAGCGCGTGGAGCGTAAAACCGCTCCTAACGCAGTGGACCTATTTCGAGAGCACGTATCCTTGCTACCGAACATGCAAGTACGGCATTTTGAGTTTGTTCCCACGTGGATTGCACCGGCGCGCGCAAACTCCAACGACGCGACCTTCCCGCACACGCCGAACGTGCAAGCCATGCTGCGCAACGCTTACACGGCCGTCATGCGTGTAAATCTGACGGAGAAATACGATTTTGTCCTGCGTATCCGCGAAGACGCCGCGTGGTACTACCCGTTCGTTTTGGATATGGTCCCGAAGCAGGCGCTAGTTATAAAATCGTGCAACCACCGGGGAGGGTACAACGAAAAGGCTTGGGTGGGTCCCTTCGACGCGTCATTCAAAGTGATGATACGATACTACGCGGCCATGTGGGACGCGAACGTCACCGCGCACAATCCGGAGCGGCTGCTCAAACATGTGGTGGATGCTGCGAACACGCCCGTCTATGCGGAATCTGCGATATTCAATCAACGGACCGGTGCTATGACGCGTTTCGGCCTAACGTTGAGCGACGCGCGACGACGATTGGACGGGTCGCTCTGTTTCACGCGTAGCCACTGGCAGGGCGGTCGCGGCGAGTTCGGATGCGGCGAGCGGTCGGCGCGCACCGTTTTCGCAGCGCCCATCGGAACCTGTTGAAAAAGGATGCGCGAACAAAATGTTTACGTGGCGTGCAACAATTTTTAGTTTTTTATTGAGAATTAAATTTATTACGCGTCGTTCACTTCTAACAACCAGTCGTATCATGTTTATCCGATTTGTCAGAAAAGTTTTATGATAATTTATTGGGTGAACCCAAAGCATTATTGCATAAATTTTAATGGTCGCTGTTTATCACAGCATTTTCTATACATTCTATACCTGCTTTTACGTTTTTTGCAAAATCTTCCTTTTTCTTGACTAGTTCATAATTTTCCGATTCGTCAAAAAAGTTTAATGATAATCTATCGGGTGAACCCATAGCATCATCGCATGAATCATCATGGTCGCTGTTCATCACATCATTTTCTATACCTGCTTTTACGTTTTTTGCAAAATCTTCCTCATAATTTTCCGATTCGTCAGAAAAGTTTAATGATAATCTATCGGGTGAACCCATAGCATCATCGCATGAATCATCATGGTCGCTGTTCATCACATCATTTGTTACCGAATTTAAAAAAAAATTAGAATTTTTTTTGATACTATCTGACAGTTTTTCAAATAAAGTTTGTACTTGTGTGCGTATTTCCGCATTTGCTTGCAGCTGTTTTTGGGTTTCGTGCAACTCATTTTTTGTTTTTTGCAACTCTTCTTCGGTATTTTTCAAAATATTTTTAGTTTGTATTAGTTCCATTTGATTTTCATTTAAATTTGCTTCGCAAAGTTTCAGTCGCATTTCTATCGACATATTTTTAACATCGTAGGACGTGTTCAAATATTTATACGAAGAACTTCGTGATGCAATCAAAAGATACCGATCGTGCGCATCGCATGGTTGGGTACACGAAACACGTTGAGCTTACCCTTAAGGACGACCGCCAGATAGCCGCACACGGCTTTGTCGTCGACGCGACGCGCTTGACGCATCCATGTCGGTACCGCGTCTACCGCGCCGATGGCAAAACCGGCTGGCCGCGATGCAACCAGCTCATGCAGCGTGCGTGCGCGGGTATCGGCATTTCCTTCACCGGAGGCCTCAAAGTGCAAACCCTCCAGTAGTCCGAGGTTATTGTCGTCGATTAAAACGATCGTACGCTCATCCAACATGTTGTAAGCTCGGACGGCGTTCGCGTGGCGTGTGGACAGATTGAGGTACATGTCGGGTACCAGCTTTATCGCGGCGTCGGTCATCAGGTTTACCGGAGCGTCTTCGAACGCACAAGTGCAAGCGATGCAATATTCCACGGCGTCGCGAACCTCCTTTTGTTTACCGCACTCTTTCTCCGCTTCCTTCTTGGTGATGAGTTTATCTTTCATTTCTTTGCTTATTTTCTTCACTTCTTCTTCGAGCTTGGCCTTGTTTTTTTTTAGTTTTTCTATATCGTCAGTGATACGTTCGTGAAATTTACTTTCATGCTCTTCCAAATTTTTTTTGAAATTTTGGGTGCAAGTGGTATTAAGATTCACCATAAACATATCGTATATGGGAACAAAATGCGTAGAAAAGTGTAATAGTTCATTCAAATAAGATATAGTGAATTTGTCGTGGTTTTCTGTAAATGTTATGATAGCCTTTTTTAGAAAAATTTCTTTTGTATCGTCTGTAATCTCTGAGTTTTCAACATACGCGTTGGTAAAAGATAACAATGAATTGTTTGGGGTTTTAATTTCACACACGCATGTAAAGAATATTTTTAAAATATCCATTTCTTTTTTTGAAATAAATTTTAGCGTTTGAATAAAATCGAATAATATCACCAGGAATTCGTATCTTGCAAGTTGTAACTTTACGCCAACATCGAAATCTTTGGCGTCGTCGGCATCTACAACAAAAGTATTTGCAATAAGTTGTGGGAGCTCATTTAGTGTATTTTTATTATTTTTTACTTCTTCCGACTGTAAAAGGTTTTTTACGTCTCGAAGGAGGTTGGCATTTAGCATTAGCATTGCAGGTGACACATTTAAAGTAAGGTGAAGACTAGTGTGTTTCCTTAAGGGCGAAACTTCCTTCATTTGTTGGTAAAAATCGTTATAATCTTTATGCTTCTCAGGAGGAAATGTTTCCTTCGAATTGAATTCAAATTTTTCGGTAAATGGTTCTACATAATTTTCGAAAAACAATTTAATTTTTTCTGGAGTCACCTTGTTTGCTGGAAAATACAACTTCATGTAATCTTGGTATGCAGTTAATAACACGTTGCCATCGTCATTTTCCGGTTGCTCCACAATCTCATATTCGAATACTTCTGTGAATGACATGGCGCGCTACTTTTTTTTTTCGTAACGGCATACAAATCGTTGGTATTTATATTTACTCGGAGGACGCGAGCGCGCCGCCAACTTCGGTCACCTCGCTTTGGGGCTCGTCGTATAAAAGGCGGTCGATCTGCCGCTGCATGGCGTTGTTGGTGTGCGTCAGCGCGTTGCAGGCGAGCTGCTGCTTCCGCACCCGGTACGCTTCGATCTTGCTTCTTACCTCGTGCCAGGCGGCCGCGACGGTGTCCATGCACCGACACCCGGTGACAATGATGTTGCCCTGATAAAAGATGGTCGCCCGCGAGTTGCCATCGCAAGTCAAGGCCATCCGCAGCCCCGGAAAGAGCTCCGGGTTGTACTGCGTCTGCATGGCGTCGTCCGCCGCCAGGCGGTTGATATCGACGGCGTCGCCCACATCGTCGTGCGTAACTATGTTTTGTACCGCCGTGTGGAGCAGGTATACCTCCGCGTGAAGGTATATCAGCACTCGCAAGCAACAGTCGATGCCGTAGTGGGCGTCGTGCACGCACGTGGCACCGATGCAGACGCACCGACCGCTCTGGAAAAGCAACAAGGTGCACCGTGGATTGTTGAAGCGAAGAGACGCCGCGGCAAAAACCATCGGCCGATAGTCGGCCCCCGTCAAGCGGGTGAAGCGAACCAGGTCCACCTTCTGGCTAAAGACCGCCGTGAGCACCACGTTCACCACCCGCATACCGAACGAACACCGCGGCGCCGCGCGCGGGTGCGTATATATAAACGCGCGATGGGCGCCTCATATTCTATGTACGCCTTCGGCAGACGCTACGCGCGGGCGTTGCTCCTCCGCGCGCTGCGCTGCTTTCGCGCCTCCCCGTGCAACACCGAAAAATCCGTTCACGTGGAGTGCGACCACGAGGGCGGCATTTCGGGCGTGACCAGGGTGGTCGTGGACGGGGCGCACTACGACCTGCGCGCTCGGACCTGCTCGTGGCAGGAGATCGGAAAGGGGTCGTACGGCGTGGTGTACCGCCTCGGGGGGCGCGACCATGGGCTGGCTTTGAAGTGGGTGCAAACGGACAACGAGAAGCAGGCGCGCGGCGAATGCATCGACACGCGCAGCATGTTCCCCGCCGACATGGGCGTGCTGCGGTCTCAGCCGCTAACGATCGCGACCCACAAGAACCCGAAGAACGATCTCACGCTGCGCAGTCTGCTTTCTTACGTCACCAAGCACGTGCATAAGCACCCCATGGACGACGTGTACACCTGCTTCTGCGTGTCCGAGCTTTGCCGCTACGATATGTGCACGCATCTGGCGAAAACGAGCCCGACCGATGCGCAAATCATCATGTACGCGCGGGACGTGATGAAGGCGACGCTCGCGCTGAAGTCCCGTCGCCTGTGCCACACGGACATCAAGATGTCGAACGTGCTGATCACGCACGACGACCGAGCGCTGCTGGGCGACGTGGGGAGCATCTGCAACGTCGCGGAGTCCAGGGGAAACCCCTGCACGTTCCCTTCCGAGAAGATGTGCCTTCACGACCCGAATTTAACATCGTACGAGTACTCCGACGCGGACGCGGTGTGGAGTCTGACCGTACTGCTGGTGGAGATGTGTTACACCTTGAGCGGCGCGAAGACCCAGCGGCGCGCGCTGTACGACGACCTGCGCTACGAGAACCTGCAAAAATACGCGGGGCACCCCGAAGGGCGCATGATCAAACTGCACGAACACTGCCGGGACTGCATCGCCTATTTGCCCATGCACACTAGGACTCGGAGTCTACTGCAGGCCTGCACGCGTATGATGACGAACAATACCTGCAACGTGTACCATCTGCGCACGCACGCCATAGACTAGCGTGGAGAGTATAAATAGATGAATTAGTAAGAGGATCGCAATAGAGATTTGCGCGTTTGCATTTTGCAAAAATGTCGGTCGTCATGATGCCAAAGAGAAAACGCCCGGAAAGACAACCAATAAAAATAAATCTTGGAAAAACTGCGTATTTTGATATACAAGAGAATGAATTTGTCGAAGTTGACAAAGATAACACTCCCATATTCAAAGTAGAATATGTCAATACCGGAAAACCTAACTTCCAAAACCTAAAAAAAGGTTCTGGTTTTCAAATAATTGAGGATCAAATAAGTCTGATTAAGGGTAATCATGAGTATATTTTGGAATTTAGCATAGATGAAGACCAAGTTTTAAGTCTGTTGCATACGCATCCAACAACTGAGATGCTGCAAGAAATCGACAACTAACAAATTACATCTGCGTCGGACATAACCAGAGTTACCTTCGCTTGGGTTCGTGATCAATCTCAACGTAGGTGTGTATATAATAAGGGATTACCAATCTCTTAAAACTTACTCGTTTAAATGACATTTCGGCTGCAGACTTTACAATACTTGTCCACTTAATGTAAAAAAGTTTATAAAATTAATATACGCAAAATTGATTTGCGTACATAGCGAATAAACCGCGGCGGTGCCGAAGACCGATGAGCAAAACACGTAAACGTCATAATGAATATTATGTTACGCGTGTCTTCTTTAAAATTATGGTCGCACTGCATGATCACGCCAAAACTCAAACTTGACACGCGTTTGATGTAAATTATTGCGCCGAATGCCACGGGCGATGCGCCGCACGTCTGCAAAAATTACGTTCGCATGCGTCAAAAGTTGCAAGCATGCGTGCTCTCCCTGGTGATTATCGTTATTGCGCGCAATTTGTTAATTCTTGTACTCAGCGAGCGCGCGAGAATGTTCTCAAAGTTGCACCCGTCAGTACCGATCGGTCATTTGCCGAAAGCTCCGTGCGTTTCACCGTGGGTGTTGGCGGGCTTATGGTCGCGACCGCGAACGGCGATTCATCACATAATGACGGTGAGCGAGACGGGCTGCGCAACGATTACATCAATAGCGAACGATGCACGTTGCCATATGGTGTCCGTTAACAGCGAGGTTTCGATTTCCCGAAGCAACGCGTGGTACATACAAGAGTTTTACGACATCAGCGACAACGCGATGCCGCAAATCGTTTACGTAGCATGGGAGGACATCGCGTTACCGATACTCTGCTCAAAACGTACAAACGCGTGCGCAAAAATGGCTTTGCGATCGGAAATAGCGATCAACGCAACTCTGATGATCGAATTGCTCGGTAGCGCGCAGCACGATTTTATTGCGAGCTGCTGTTTACGCGACGAGCGCGCGACCGTCTTACCCGACGCTTGCTGCTTGAAGGACGTTTTGGTGGGGTATGCGCAAACGCAAACACCCAAAAATGTGCAAAGCCTGCACTCGTACCTAGACAACTTTGAACGCGTACACGGCAAGACTTTCGCATACGCGCAACGATGGCAGTTTGGATACCTTAACGCAACGACCATTTTCGCTATCACGCGTGTAAGGCTGTGCGGCTCCATGTTTTACGATCGCAGGCTTAAACGTTATGCGCAGTTGAAGGAGTAGCGTGGTCGTCACACATAGATTGCTGCACCCGTGTCATACAGACGATGACACGCAACATATTGCTTCCAACTTTATCAGCTTGCATACATTTGAACTCACTTAGAAATGTTGGGTTATATCGAAATGATTTTTCCACAACAAAAACGCCTGCAACCGCACGAAGTACAAATGAATGACGTTACAAACGAACTGTGACCTAATCCGTGGAGAACATTGGACCTGGGAAGAGTTTCATAATCATGCGAACAACGATACGGTTATGTTCGCAATTTCAACTCCGCGTAGTTTACGTAACGACGTCGACGACGAGATCCAAGAAGTTTATGTGTCTGTTGAAAATAAAAAACGAAAAAGATTAGCTTGGTCATGATAAAGATTGGATAAGTGACATTTTCTCCAACGTTTATTTGTTGTGTGACATTTCAAGATACAGACTGTATTTGTTGTGTACTTTTATTGAGTTTTATGTTATGTTTAAGGCTGTGTAAATTGAAGGCGGCGGTTAACGATAAACGTTTAGTTGTCTGTTTGTTTAAGTTGTCCAAAATCGCCCACAGCCACCACCGCTAGTCCCCCTCATTTAATTTTGGCCTCCGTGCCGACGCGTCGGATAAGGTAACCTACACATGCAGCGTTTGTAACATACTTGCAGCATACTATAATACTTATGCAGCACATTAGTAAATGAATGTAGCATATACTGAATCAGCTCAAATTTGCAGCTGCGACGTCGACTGGTTCACCTGATTCATTTCTAAGAAATCTTTGTATATCTGATCAAATTTCTCTCGTACGGTCTCTTCCATGTGAACATACCCTATAATATTTTTAAAAAAATTCCATTTACCTTGAAGCTGATCCGAATTGAGAGTTGTAATATCTTTGGTGTTAAGCATAGAATGGAAATAGTTTTTCAGTGCATTTATGGTATTTTGGTCATCGCCAGATTCAAGTTTTTCTTGTATAGCGGCAATAGTATCGAGATCGAGTTGGTCACGCCCTATATCGAATACTCGGTCCGTATTGTAATTTAGGTATTTGTTGCAAAATTGGATAAGTAATTTTTTATTTGTCATATCTGCATGTCCTTTTGTTGCACTGTTTGTTTTGTCGATCTTAGTTCGTACATTTAATTTACTTCTAGAATTTTTGGTTTTACTTGGTAAGGGCTTAACCATACGAAGCGATTCAGTATAAACCGACATCTTGATTGTTGCTAAACACACGCGTCAAGGTTTGCATTTATATGTCATAACCTGGCCGATGAGCGATCAGTAGAACGGTAGTCCGGTTGCGGCGCGACTTTTCGGAAAATGTATGCGTGGCTGAAACAGTATTGTGTCCTGTAAAGTTCTCCGGGGTGCACGTCGCCTGTGACAGTCAATCTTTGACTCACTTCGCAGTACGATGTCAGAACGCGTGCAGGCCATCATAAAGCTATCGTGATTGCCTCCACAAATAAAAAAATTGCTAGTATATAAATAAAAGGTAAAACTCAATTAGCACAGTTCCAGGGACACGGCATCAACTTGTAGTCGTGTGTACCGAGCGTCCAACATAGAACGCGCGTAGCGCATGTGCCCCATCAGGAGCGTGTAACCCGTCGCGCTGAGCGCATGGTACACCGCGTGGACGTATTGGTAATTTTTGCACAACCAACGATCCTGAAAAAAGATGGCCAACAGAAAAAAAATCAAGGCCGCGTACGCACGCCAGGTATGTATCCAGAAGCTGGGGTCGTCGTTGCTGCTGCTCCGGCGAGGCGCGTTCTGCATCATCACCGTATGCACAAGCACCACCGGCATGTTCAGGGACGGCCAGTCCGCGAAACCGTAGCCCGCACATGTATAGCTGGCAATTTACCGGGTAAAGGATTTTGGCCCTTGGTAATACCGGGTAAAATACCGGTAATACTTTGAGTGGTATTACCGAGGTAATACTATTCTGGGATTTTTGGCAATAATTAAAACGATCATGGGGCATCACGCACACATTATTATTGGGAGCCATACATGTGTGCTCCTAGAGGCTTTGATGTATGCGCAATCGATCTAAGAAGGTGGCTAGACCGAATTCGAATGTTGTCGCCACCAAAACGAACAAAAACTACTTTCCAGAAAGTACAGACAGCCGCCCCGATTTTGGGGATTGGTTACATGCTGCACTCTCGGGTGCCGTCACTTGCCGTACAAATGTGCTCCTGGAGGCTTTGATGTATGCGCAATCGATCTATGAAGGTGGCTAGACCAAATTCGAATGTCGTCGCCACCGAAACGAACAAAACCTACTTCTCAGAAAGTACAGACAGCCGCCCCGATTTTCGGGATTGGTAATACCCTTACCCGGTATTACCAATGGTAAAATTTGGTATTTTGGCAT
This sequence comes from Cymbomonas tetramitiformis, assembly GCA_001247695.2. NCBI lineage: Eukaryota > Viridiplantae > Chlorophyta > Pyramimonadophyceae > Pyramimonadales > Pyramimonadaceae > Cymbomonas > Cymbomonas tetramitiformis. Next base: position 66,062 of record LGRX02029197.1, on the reverse strand, counting down.
GGAGGACGGTCAGAGTGTCCTAAGAAGGGCGAATCCATGACGGGTATCTCTCGTGTTGCCACGCAGGGATGTACTCGCGTTGTGAACTGTTTAGACTTCGAGCACGTCTCACCCTCTCACGGAATGGGGATGTTGGAAATCGTCCTGGCGTGACGGCTGAGAAGCCGTCGATTTGATTTTTTCCCATGGTAAAATGGGTAAAATCGATGGTAATACGGGGGTAATACCCGGTAATACCCATACCCGGTATTACCGATGGTAAAACTTTTTGGTAACGTGCGGTAATACCCCCCTGCACTAGGGTAAGGACTTTTTGGGGCAAAGTAATACTTGGTAAAATACTGGTAATACCTATACCTAGTATTACCTTTGGTAAAATTCGTGCCAGCCATACGCACATGGGAGCACCAAAAAAATGACCACCGCAACACTTACATCGCTTGCGAGGTTCACCACGCGCAGCCCGTGCGTACGCGTTGCGACATGCATCATGCATACGCACAACGCCACGTACGGGCCGTGCATCCGACCGTGCGGATACACATCGATGTCGTAGACGGTATCTTGCACCACGCGTTCAATGTTCATCACCATCCACACGTACACCGCCAGCGCTAAGGTAACGCCTATTCGCCAGCCGCGCCAGGGGCTGTGATTTCGGTAAAAGTCCATGCAAACCACGCAGTGAAGCGTCGTGAGGCACAGATAATCCAAGAGGTGAAACCCGAGCACGTGCGTCAAATGATTTCCGAAACTGGCCGCGCTAAGTACGCAGAAGAGTGCCGAGTACGCGTGCGACATGCCCTCGTGCGCCGCGTATATGGCCGGCGCGATCAGCAGCAAACTGGCGAAGGAGTTGACGGGTTCGCTCAACCCCCTCCACCATACGTACGCGGCGGTGTCGCTGCTCGGGTGGTGCGGCCGCAGAAAGCCCCATCGATGATCGCTCTCGCCGACGCGGAGCTGGTACAGTTCGCAGTTGTCCCCGCCGGATGCCGGCGCATGAATGATAATGACGGGCCGAGGTCGCAACCAAAAAGCACCGGCGATCAAAACGGCACTCCAGAGCGCAATAGCAATCACGATAACGCAAGCGACGCGCGTTCGCTGGGGTCGCATATTCGTCCTTTCTGATACGCGCTGCGGCAAAGTGCACACGACGATCGGCGTGAAAAATACGAACACAAATTTGTACCGCGATCCAAGGTCCTTCGCGTCATGTTTTCCGATTCTCGCGCGTGCTTCGCGTACGCCATCACCATCTGCGCCGCGCTCCGCTTGCTGTGGTGGTGGCACCGTATGGACGACGAGGGCATCGCCATGCCGGCGTCCGCGGGTAATCGCTTCACCGAAGCGCTCATGCACGCGCACATGCCCCAAGAATACAACATGGCGTGGGCCGCCAGCGCCTGGGTGCCCGAACATTGGGCCAACGAGTCGCAGTACGCGGAATGGTGGCGAGCGCGACGCGATGACAGGTCCATGGATACCTTGCTGCACAGCTTCGTCGTCGAGAATGCCGGATTGGCCGATCGATACAGATCCGTCGGTTTGCTCCACTATCGTTGCTCAGACGTGCCCTTCGTCGCCAATCCGCACTACAAGGTGCAGCCGCCCCAATATGCGACGTGGGTCGCGCGTCAGCTGCAGGCGTGGAACGTGACGCGCGTGCTACCGGTGCTCTGCACGCACCACATGCCCTCGCGGCACCCGTGGTCGGTGCGGTGGGCGGCGAAAACGAAATGCCCCGCGATGCTGAAAGATTACCTGACAAGCATGCGTGAGACGGCGCCGACGTTGAAGTTCTTACCCACCCGGTGCCTCGGCGAAAAAGAAACATTGATCGCCGCGCGGCACGCGTCTGCGACTGCGCAGCTTATGCTATCGTCCTTCACATTTATCGCCGCAGCGGCGCGTCCGGACGGACGGTTTCTCACGCCCTCGCTCGGATTCTCGGGTTGCAAACCCAACAACGTGTCGCTTTCTAAGAGTGAAAACGACCGCCTGCACGCGCTGCAGCGCCGGGTTCATTGGCATATGTGGGTGCCGACCGAGTAAGGATGCACGTCGTCATTTGTGTATAAAGACCGCATCTCTAAACTTTTGAACATTTTTGATATTAGTCCGTCCGCTGCGCGCTCTATTTGCGTATGTTTGGCTTTTATAAAGTTATCCGCACTCCTACAATTCTGTTTATTTTCACATAACGGGCATTTTACTAGGTCTTTCACATATTCTCTACGCATGGGTTGCTTACAGATAATGATGTTAGAGTTGGTTAATTTTAAATACGGAAATACCGCGTAAGGTTTTTTTTATTCTAAATCGGTTTCGTATTTGTCGTCGTCGTCGTCACTATCAGAAACAGTAGGCATCCTTACTATTTGCGTCTTTTTTTTGCGTAATTCGACCAAACCTTTTAAAACCTCTTCATCCTCCTCGTCAACCTGTACGAGCATATGTTTAAGGTCTGCATTAGTTTCCTCGTCAACGTCGGTTATTTTGATAGACTTCAAACTTATATGACACCGGCGTTTCGAATTACTTTCGTCCGCCGGAATTGTTTTTATTCCTTCTTCGGTTTTTTGATATAAGTTTCCTTTTAACACAAAAAAATATCTTTTAGTGTTGTGAAAAATGGCGAATTCATCGTTTTTGTCTCGCATAAAAAATATGTCAGAGTTTTCAACGATTTCAGAATTCACAGTTATGTGCAAATTCTCGTGTAATTTAATATTTTCGTTTTTTCCTTTTGAAAATACACGATCGTGAAGTTTTTGAACTTCTGAATTGTCGTCATTTTCAAAACTACGTAAAATGTTTGCACGCGTTTGCTCAACATTAGTTCTCTCCCCAAAATCCGATAACAGCAGAAACGTTTTTTTTTGTGTAATATCCTTTTCTATATTAAAATTGGTGAAATAAAAGGTTTGATTTATGTTATCCCATTTTTCGTTGCGCACCAAATTTTTGTTTATGTTTATTTCAACCGTGGTTAAATTTTCTAGAAGAATGTCGGTCCTTGTATCGCAAAAAGGATCCAATGCTGTACATATCCCGCAAAAAGAAGCTAAGTGATTTTGTCTGCATCCAAAACAACAAATTGGTACTCCTTTGCGTTTAACACATATACTCGTTTCCGGATCAGTAAAGCAATTTTTGCCCACGTCGTCTGCCTGCGTTTGTGCTTTGCGTTCATTAGGCCATGCTCCATCCCGTAAAATTCTACCGCATTTCGCGCAGATCATACGCGCACCGGTTGTGGCCGCATTGACCACCAACGTGGCCATTTGAGTACTAAACTTGCTTTTTTTGGACATAAATTCATAAAACAAGTGGCGATATACGTTTATCGACGCCCGGTCTTTCGCGCGTTTTAAAAATCGCGGGTAACGCACAAGCGCTTGACTCGCCTTGTTAAACCTCTCCACCATCTCATCAAACTTTTTTTCATCCTCTACTTTATTTACAGATTCCAAACAATCCAACATGACGCTGTAAGGGTCTTTGGTTACATCCGGGATTTCGGGCGTTTCAAATGTAATTCTGAACTGTATTGGTTCGTAATCGTATGTACGCTTTAAACAAAAAAATAATTCAAAAAAATTTTCTGAGATTATATCATTAGCGCTGTCATATAGTTCGATCAATTCCGTTTCGCCGATATCTGTGACGGAAATTTCGTAATTCAACGCGCGTAAGGCGTACACCATAATTTGGGTAATGAATTCTGCGTTTTTTTCGGCCAACCATTTACCCATAAAATAGGCCTTTAAATAATACATGTCGTCAAAATCCTTGATATTTTCATACAACATGTAGGAATTTATCAGATTATGTAGAGACACAGTTGTTTCGCGACAAACGCAATTCAGCTCCATACGCATTAAAGCAACAACGTGCAGTGTATTTAGGATATCCTCGACCAAACTAAGTGCCTCTGTAACAAACGCGTGTATGAATGAATCTTTTTCTTCAGGTTGTTCTTTTGAATTTTCTAAAAATCCATTTATTGTTTTGTAAGCGCAATCTGTAACCAATTTCATAACCGATTTCAAAAAATCGTCAAATTCGTTATAAAACGAATCTGTATCCTTTAATAAGAATTTAGGTTGTAATATTGTTGTGTACAAATTTCCAAAAAACAATTTTTTTACCTTACTTAGTATTTGTTCTAAGTTATCATGGTCTTGTTCCGGTAGTACAGTATCTATAACTTTCGATAACATCGTTTCGTAAACAAAATCACATTCACTTTGGTTTTCATTGATATTTAACAAGTATTTGAAGACCGAAACGCACAGCTTATGCATAGTTTTAGCGTACAACAAGATGTTTTCATTTAGCAAAGTTGTTTGCACTTTGTCGGTTTTCACTCGAAGAGTGGTAAAATTTTCAATACCGCTTTTTATTGTACTCTTATGAAAATTAAAAATGTGCATCTGTCGCGGGTACAACATATTAGGGTTACGTAATAATAATATTTTGAGAGTTTCAATTTTTTTATCGGCGTCCTCTACATTGAAAATAGCAGAAGATTTTGAGTCATTGCGGTATAATAAATTCCAGAATTTGCCATGTAATTCATCGCTTTTAAAATACATGTGCGTACACACTGAAATAAGACGATAATCAATTTCGTATCTCGCTTGTTTAATTGATTTTTCTAAAGGATCCCAAAATTCTTGGCCTGCCTGTAACTTCCCATAAATTGCCATTGAAAAATAATCCTTTAGATTCTTGAGTTGCTCATTACAAAATACGCGCTCTGCAAGTTCCAATATTCCTGTTTCATCTGCCATATCCACGTTCTTTAATCTTACCGTAACAAAGTTTGATTTTTTATTCAAATCTGGCATACGCAAAATAAACCAATGCAGATTTTTACACGTTTCGTAAATCACTCTGTTACGCGGACTGTAAAATTTTTTTTGAAATAGATTTCAAAAATGTGTAAAATTTCTGGAATTTTCAGCAGGGTTTGGTAAAAAGATGGGTCTGTTTTATATTTTTCTATCGCAATTTGTTGAAGAATATCCACAAATTCGTCTTTTACAGTATTTATAATTTTCTGTTCAAACTTTTCCATCGCCTTAACTCCTGCTTTTCCTTTTGAGGAACCTGATTCTGAATCTGTTTTTTCCTGTGAGGCACCTGATGTTTCACCGGTTTTGGTTAGTTTCGTTGCCGGTTTTGGGGGTTTGCCATTATTTTTTTTGCCTTTTGCCATGAAAAGGAATGCATCATCAACTGACATTTTTCAAATAAATGCTGAGGTGCGCACGCAGCCCCGCTGTGTACACAGCCCGACCGATTATGCGGATTCAAGTACGTGTATATATTTATATATGCATGGTATACGCGTGGGCGCGGTAAACAAATCGCGATTGCGAGATATAAAACGTAACGCGGATCGTGTATAAATACACGTAGTGAGCATTAACAGATTCACACAAAAATGCGGGCGCTACTGTGCGTGGCGATAGGCCTCGGCCTGTTGCAGGTCATCTGCGCCGTCGACCCGACGCGACTGCGCGTTGAGATACCAGCGAGCAACCACAACGCGGACGCTCAAACCGTGGGCAAAATCGCGGTCACCGCGCTCGCCACCCAGCTGCGCGTGCCACCCGCCGATGTGCGCGCGACGCCACTGGCAGCCTCCAACTCCAGCACACAGGGCGACGCGGCGTTGGAGTACGACGTGACCATCGACGTGCCGATCAAGCCTAAGCTCATTAAACGCCTCGTGCGCGACGCGAGCGCTCTGACCAACGCCCTGCGCGCGGCGGCCGGCGTGCCCGCCAAGCAGAGCGTGGCCGTGCGGCAGCTGCCCGAGCCCGAGCCCGAGCCCAAGCCGCGCGGCGTGGAGAGACGCGAGCTGCACGAAGGGCAGCACACAATAAGCGGTTCGTGCGATACAGGCACGCACACGAACCGCAATCAAGGCACGTGCGAAACCAACGGCATGTTTTCCGAGCACGATCAAGCCAGGTGTCAGGAGGTTATGGACAACTGGGGCAAGCCGATGACGATTGTCGATACAGCAGACAAGCCGGCGGGCTGCTATATTCCACGCGCGTCCACGACCGGCGGATACTTCAACCTCAATCTCGCGTCCACGGTAGGGTGTCAATTTTCTGTCGAATGCATCTGCAGTTGCGAGGAGCACACGGAAGAAGAAGCCCCGCTCGTTGTTCAAGGGTGCGACGTCGTCACCACGGACGTGGGGACGTGCGCCGATCTGTCGGGTTACACCACCATCGTGAATGAAAATTTTTGCAATGCGATCGGCATGGAGTATTCAGCTATGTACAATGTTAACGTGGACCAGCCAATCCCTATCGGCTGTACGTTCGAAGAAGGACTTATACGTTTCACTATGGAAGGCGCCGTAAGCTCGCCTTCTCTTTGTTCGCCGACAGTTTCGTGCTACTGCGTCAGCGACACGTGCGCGAGCAACGTGCAAACCACCCTTGCACCCTCCGCACCAGCAAATCCATCTCCCACTCTACCCAACGGTTGCGAGGTGCACCAAATACAAAGCGGTACGTGCGAGTCCAACTCGCTGGCTCTTATCACGGACGGCACCATATGCGCGCAAATTGCGTCCATGTTCGGAGGCATCTACCTGGACAGCGCGCCAAACGGTGTGGACGTCACCGCCTTCGCCAGCGGATGCACCATGGTGCAGGCGCCTCCGCCCGCCTTAATGATCAACACCGACGGCACGGGCGTGTGCGGGGCTATGCCGGGCATGTGCCTGTGCACCGACAGCGCGTGCGACCAGTCCGCCGGCGGTGGAGAATCACCGACGAACGCTTTGACCGACGCGCCCACCGCTTCGCCCACCGCTACGATCGTGCCCACGGACGAGATCATCTCGCACGATACCAACTGCGACATGCTTACGCCGCCACTGGAGTATCTGACGGAGTCGGAGTGTCAGAGTCTGAGCGCCGGATTTGCCAGCTACAGCACTTTTACCTCCATGATGGGCCCGCCGGGCTGCTTCCACAGCGCCGACGGGCAAAATCTTCAGTACAACTTGGCCGACTCGGCTGGCGGCCGATGCGGTCAGTACAACAAATGCGTGTGCGCGGACGCTCTTTCAACGAGCATTGACGACACTACGTCGCTCGCCGTGTGCGACTTGGAGGCGTCGTACACTTCCGCCTGCAAGCTTCCCGCCGTGTACGCCTACGATCCCACCACTGGGGTGATCACGCTAAACGACGCCGGCGCGGCGTACAACTACGTGACCGCGGACGGCGGCGTACTGTACGACGACAACGCCACGGCGGCGGTCATCGCCACCGTGGTTGGCGTGAACAACGCGCAGCGGACGCAGCTCCTTGTCGCTAACGGCACCGCGCACGAGTTCCAGGCGGGTTTGTCCTACCTGTACCGCGTGGTGCTGAACGGCGACGATTCGACCTACCCGTACGGTGCGCTCTAACCAGCCAGCAAGTTGCCTTGCGTTTGTGCATTTTGCGCCATGCGACGCGAGCGTTTGCGCGCGACACGGATGGTGCGGCGGTGGAAGAATCACGACCATTGCTTTTGAAGACTTTGCAAAGAGTAAGGTGGGTATGCGTTGGTCCGTATGCTTTCTGTTATTTTTATTGGTTTTCATGACGAAAAAGCAAATATGTTTACGTCTACTAAAAGGTGTTGCCAGACTTGCTCTCTTAGAAGGCGAGATGTACCATCATTCCGACCGTAAGTTGATTTTTGGGTACGTGAGGATTCCTTATTAATTGTCGGTCTTGCGAAAGCGGCTTTTAGGTGTGTCGCGAGCGCCGGAGTTTGCAAACGCGTACCGGCCGTCACAAAAATGTATAATATGCGGAGCATGAATGATAATCGCTAAATGCTTAAGAACATGTATCAGATACATATGAATGTCAATAACCCAGTTTTTTTTTTAGCCAATCTCCCGCACTTTGGGCAGGTAATCAACGACCCAGCGTTACCAGCGTCTGTGTTCGGCCGTGCCAATTGTGCGCAACGTACATAAAAATTTTTAATTTGTTTTCGGTATTTTTTATATAAAATTCGAGATGACTTTTATTAGTTAAGACTCGATAAGGGTTTATTCCCTCTTGAATCCGTGTAAAAAAACGTTCACCTTCTTCTCTGACAGTACATTCCCACGTTTTACCTTCTATTCCTGTATGTAACTCCGACACCGCCGCCATCGCATTCCGTCGTCGAACCGTCACCATCACCGCGCGGACGTCACCGCTCGGACGTTCGCTGCAGCGACGTATTTATGTATTCATGTGTAGTTAAAACACTTATTTTCTTGTGTTCGGTCATAATAATCGTAGTCAACTATGTATAAAGTATCAACAATGTAGAAGTGTTCTACTGACGATCCAATTTTTATTCCAAATTTGACTTTAAAATTTTCATCAGGTTCAATATCTGCATCGAGGACTACTTCATTTTTTGATGATGAGTACCACGAGATCTCGTAAGTTTCATGCTTGTGCGTTACAGCCAGGTTATTTCGCAGCGTAATGACCAAATCGAAATGCGGTGGCGTTTGTGTTTCGGACTCTGCCTCAATTAGTGTCAATTTACCTGTGTCTTCGAACACATTAAAGTGCAACGCGTTATGTATATTTTCTTTCACCAAATTACAGGTGAATGTCTGTATGTAATCGACTCTCTCATTCGATAACAAGTGTTGCTCACTTTCTACTTGAAATATGTGTATTGGATACACATCAAAGATTTTAAATGGCATTTTTGTGGTTTCCAATTCGTGTCTAAAAAATATTTTTTGCTCACCGTCCTTGGAATGAATATCGAAGGTGTCACGTAAATAAGTATAAGTTTTTTCGCGTCCGAGGGTTAAACTCAAAATCCAAAATTCAAAAAAGATTTGGTCTTCGTTTGTTACTGGCTGTGTGCCAAAAATCTTTTGATTGAATTTTACTGTAAACGTCGTATCGACTTCTGTTTCATGTCTGCGTATTGACAATGACCAGGGCTTGTCTTGGGTAACCGCTCTTACCACGTATGAACCAAAGTCTCTATGGAATACGGCAAAACCCTCGTGCGTAAACGAGATATTGCCAGCGGTTTTTTGCACATCTGTACAACGTAGTGTAATGATCGAAGTAGTATCCTGCACTTTAACACAAACGTGCTTATCACGACTCTCGCAAATTCTAATTTTTCTACAATTAGGACATTTTGGTTCTTGACCAATACCGCGTTCCGTTTTAATACATTCAATTATGCATTTGTCATGAAAAATTCTATTACAATTCGGACATTGATATACTAGGTCTTTCTCTATTATATTATTAAAACATATTTGACACTCCGTACCAAATTTTTTATTTGCGTAACGAAATTCCGCAAAAGGCATAAACGTTTCTATCGGATGCTTTCTTGCATCTTTGACGGTCATGCTGTAATTCGTTACTGCAATCGACATTCTTGATACTGCGCGTGATCCGCGTTATAGACTGCGTTGGTATCTATACTAGGTTAGCCAGTCGCCGCTGTGCACAAAGGTAAGGAAGGTGAATGTCCGAGCTCTACAGCGGTGCTGTCTATGTCGTGACGAAGGGGGTTGGATGTGTTTGAGAAACCTGACTGAAGTCAGGCAAGCAATTAGAGGATCGCGCAGCAAGTACGCGACCGAGCTGATACTGAACCAACGATTTGTTAATAATCTTTTTACATATGCAAAACTTTTTTACGTCATGTTACCTAATTGTTTTGCACCCTTACCGAACGCGTGGTATTGATATCGACGCGTTCGACCGAGTCAGCAAGTAAAAGCGTAATGCATCAGGTGAACTATAAGCGCGCTCGCTACCCCTGAGAGAAAGTAGGTGCCGTTGCTCGGCAACTCCGGGGTTCCGTACACCTCCTTGGCGCTGTACACCGCGGAGTATACCGTGGAGAGCGTATACATCCACAGAAAATGCACGTAGGTCCGTTGCGCGTGCATTTCATGACTGATTCGAAGCTCCGCGTACGAGTCCTCCGCGTAACCGTAGTGCGTTGCGTACGTGAAAATCGCCAGTATCACCGGCAAGGTGTGAACGCCAAAGTCCCCAATCTTTATTTTTCCGGCGGTTCGCGTTTGCATTTCATTGTCCCCAAACAGGTCTGTGGCGTAGTGGTAGTAAAGCACGTTGATGGTTATGAAAACCGCAAAGGCAAGCACGCAGCACACGGGAGCCAAGGCGAAGACAAAACGGTTTGCCTGCGTACGGCCGGTGGCCTCGTGCTTCCAGTCGCTCGCCACCAGCACAAAAAGCGTTGCGTGAAAAAGCGCGTGCACGCACAGGCTCCAGTAGGTGAGGTAGCGGAAATTGGAGTCTTCTGCGAAAGCCAGTATTCCAACATACACCAGCATCACCAACGCCGCGTACACGCTGGAAAACACGCGCCGAAACATGATGACGACGCGCACCGTCCGTAGCCGTACTTTTGTATCTATACCCGCGTCGATATAGATACGTTTGGGGTGTGCGATTCAGTCTTGATGGGATTGCACGCGGACGTACGACGGCATGTTCGCGAGACCATGCCGCAGGTGCACCTCACGCGCGACGCACTCACGGCCTCGGCGGCCCCCGAAGTGTGCGTGCTAGACTACATGTGGTTGCTCTATCGTTTCAGAGGCGGCTCCGGTAGGGAGCTCGTGCGTTTCGTGCAGTCGCAGATTCGTAGCGCGTACAAGGCGGGGTGCGTCTGTTTCGTGGCTCTGGGCGACAACGACGCGCGCGTGCCGGAGGAGAAACGCGCGGAGCAACGACGACGCGACAGGCGATCCGCCAAAATTGAGGACGCGGATCGGTTTTTGACGCACGATCACGCACCCGCGAATTGGTGCGAGGCGCTGTCAGATCGTACTTTCAAACAGGCGGTACTGCTCTACCTGCACCACAACGTGGAACCGCCGAGCGACGCGATCCCATACGTCCCGGGCGCGCGCCTGATTACCAGATTCGCATCCTGCGGCGCCCGCCTGTTCCGCTGCGTACCCAAAGGCGAAGGGTGGGAAGAGGATGCGACCACCGACCTCGAAGAGGTTGTACGAGACGGCGAGGCCGATCTGGCCGCGGCGAGGTGCATAGAGTGGCTCGCTGCGACTCAACCTTACGACAGTTTCGTGGTGCGCACCATCGATTCGGACTCCATACCGATCCTGCTGGCCGCGCAAGGTCGATTGCTACGAAGGGGTGTCAACATTTATCTGTGGCTACCTGCGTGCGAGCGAACGGTACGCGCTAACTCTGGTCCGCTTTGCGTTCGTTTCTTGTTTGCGGACTTACAGCGCGTGACGTCGACGTTGTTTGCGCAGCCCGTGGGGGAGGAGGTCCTTCGTGGAGTTTCGACGGACAGCGTGCACGCATGCGCGTTTGAGGTGCCCAGCGACGGGTTCGCCGGGCTTTGGTGGGAGGAAAGCCGCCGCATATTGGATATGAGATGCATGTTGAACGCTTTCGATCGGCCGTCCGGTCCGTGGGAGTTTTGCCTACTCTGCGTTATGATGGGCACAGATTTCAACGAGAAGCTCAACCGCGGAATGGGGCTGAAAGACATCAAATCGCGCATAGCGCGGGCTATTAGCACCGCGGATCCCGTTCGGGATTACGCCAAGTTTTTCCGCGTCGCGGCGAGCCGGTTCGCGCGACCGGAGGTGCTACCGAAGCAACAGACGCAAGTGGAATGGGTTTTAAATTACTGGCGCGTGAATACGCTGTTAGGTAGCGTACCAAAATGTTGCGCAAAGGCCTAACTCACAAGCTCTGTACCATATTGCGCAAATACACGGTAACTAATAAAAAGGAGGAAACCTTAAGCAGCTCCGATATAGGGCATTCTCACGATTGCAACAGAAACGGTCCGCTAAGGGCATTCGCGGTCTCGCGGACGAAGTGTACGTCCACATTTGGTAGGTCCGTGGTATGACAGCCACCCAGATCGCTTCCGTCCACAAACATCAGAACGGAGTCGGGGTACCGCGTTCGATATGCCAAAACCTTCGTCCGCAGGGATTTTGTTTGACGCCCAATACCGAACTTAGTCTGATACAAGTCCACCTCACAATATTCGTTTCCACCGTTAGTCACGATGATCGCGTCAAAACCGCCGTTTTGCAGTCGGTACTCCACGATGGTCTGGTAGGCATGGTCGGCCTCCTCCTCCGCGTGATCCGCATATAGCCCCGTCGTTGGAAGCACTCCTTGAAATCCAAAACCACGACCATACGCCTTAGTATCGTTGCGGTGATCCGCGTGCACGATGGCTTTTCTGTAGGGGTAAGTAAACAGTTTGCTGCCTAGAATTTCCACAAGCCCGATGTACAGTAAACCGCTTTGGTACTCCACAGACGGCTCCGTGATGAGCAAAACCCCTCGCCCGGATATCGGTACCGGTGGACGTAAACTACGAATTTGTTCGACGACGTATTCCCCCAGCGCGCGCGTGGTCAACCGCTCGCGGGCATACTGCATCAGCTGCCGCCGCAGTTTGCAGTAAGCCGTTTTGTTAAACACCGAAAAGTCAATTTGAAATAAATCGGCCGTGTGCTGTGCTGTGGAGGCCAGTGCATTAATGACGCTCTCCTCTGTCGGCACACCCGGTAAGCGCATCGCTTGCTGAACCAACTCCTTGGGAAACGTGTGCATCGTAAGCGGCGGTATGTCGTCTATACCCAGAAAGGAAGGAACGCACCCATTCGCCAGTATCTCGTAGTGACGGAAACAGTCCCAGCCACCTTTTTGCATGGTCAGGGCGTAAAAGCTACGACGGTAGTCCGCGTAGTAAGCGGTTTCGTCTGCGTAAACGTACGTGCTCTTTCTGCCGGGTATCACGGTGGCCAGCGATTGGTTTTTTGTACCGACGCACTCGGACGTTGGTGGCAGCACGTACCGCTCGTGGATAGCAAACGATATTGGAAGATACCGCGTGCGCGACACTTTGGGTGCTCGCGCGCGTAATCTGCGCAACGGTATGGACAGCAACGCGATAAAAACAATAATAAACGTCGTGAAAAGCGCGCGTTTACACTTCCACTGGACCATGATCGGAGCGTCAATCCAACGCAGAAAAACGCAAACGAGTATATCGGCGCGCATTTTGCTCAGTGTATAATCTCCTGATGCTCAATTGTTTACTCATCTTCAATATCCATGCGAATGAAGCAAATATGAAATGCTAATTATTGGATACAACAACGCACAACCGCAAAGATTCATAGAGTGCGCAAATACACATCGCACGGGTTGTCCTCGTCCACCTGGAATACGCGCTGCTCCGCGAGTATCTGTTTTGACATTTGGCAGTTGTGCTCCAAAGCCAATTTAAGGCAATCCAGATGCCGCATCATCGTTGCCATACGCGTGATCTCCTCTCCGTCGCGGGGGCATCCTTCGCGCAGAGCGAATTCCAAACACTTTCGAGATCCAAAGGTCGCGGCCTCGACCGCAAGTAAGGCGTCCCACTCAAACCCGATATCGCGCAAATACGATAGACATTTCACAGCGTCGTATTCAACCGTAAACCTGCACAACCTGCGCTGCAGTTCAACATTGGGTCGACCTAATGGAAGCGTCAAGTGCAGCACGTCCACGCGATCGCGTATCATCGCAAGAGTCAACATACGCGAGCGCACGCGCGCTTTTTTATTGGAGATGGCAAAACGGATCATAGCTGCCGTGTCGACGAACTTATCCAGTCGCAATTCGCGGTACTCGTCGTACCGACGCCGCGCAATTTTACACGTCATTCTCAGCAGGGCCAAGTCGGTATCATCCAGGTAGTCGACCATAAAATCGTGATTCAAAAGCAAGGACCTCAGCATACCTCTTTATATTTTGATTCAACTCACCAAGCGCGCAGCGAGTCGTTTTAGCGGTGCAAAATAGTTTTTGATACGCGCAGACGTGAAAGATGGAGAATAAACGATTGCGCGTCAAACCAAGACGATGTGCCATATAAATATAAGCGCGTGCAAAAATTTATTCCTGAAACGTATATATGTCGGTAAAGTTACAAGATGTTCAAGAGAATATCCCCAGCAAGTGGCATAATAACATATCTTCAAACCTGTGGGGTTCTCACGGTTGGTCGGTCCTGCACTTTATTGCGCAGAACCTTCCCATATGCATAAACGAAGAGCTTCAGGATGTATTGGAGGAATACTTAAGCACGTTGGCGTATGTGCTTCCCTGCTACACTTGCCGATTTCATTGTAGTATATATTTTGCAAACTTGAAACATTTGACAATCGCCACCAGATCCGATTGCGTCAAGTTGCTGAGCGAATTTCACGATGCGGTAAATGTACGACTTGGTAAATCTTGTTATGGGGATAAGTGCTACACGCGCAAAGACTCGGAAAACCAGTTTCTCCGGAGCGCATTTGAATTTATGCACTACATAGATAGAGCGACTCCGCGTACAAATTGCGAGTGCGAGAGACGTTTTTTTCACCGTCACTTTCAGGCGATGAAAAGACTTTTGCCACCTCGTATGCAAGGTATGATCACAACATATCCTCGAATGCGGCGTGCATCATAATTTTTCGATTTTTAGCTTGCATACGGTAATTAAAATGTTTTTGCGCACTTACCGTTGGTCTCAAGGCGTTAATATGAATAGGGGCGCCGGGCCCTCGAAGCTTGCGGTGGGAACGGGCAACAGTCGCATACAAGTTTTTCAGTGCGCAGTATATATACACTCACTTTGCGGCGTTGATAACTAGTACGAATTGATACCACGTCGACATGCGATTTTTACAAGACCGATCGGACTTCGCCGGTTACTACACGAGTCCGCGCGACGGGCCCAGCCATGGGTACGAAAACGAATACGAGAGACCGTATTACAGACCCGTCATGCCCGTGCGGCACGTATACAGGGAGCGGTACAACCCGATATATCGCAGAACGCGCCGAATCGAACCCGCTCGCGCCCCACGCGAGGATACCTCTTCGGAGACTTCGATATTGAGCGATTGCCGGTCCAAAATCCCGTTGCCCGAAAATATCACCCCCGGGCTGATCATCGGCCGCGAGGGTCGCAACTTAAAGGATGTGCAATCCAAAGATGTGCTCGTACACGTAAATAAGAAGGAGGTGCGCCAAGTTTGGTCGTCGCTGAGGCTACTGTGATGCGTTGTCGCAAACTCACGATGCGCAATACGTTTTCGACAGGTACTCATTTCCGCGCGCGACGCGGTCAGTCATCAATTTGCACACGATAAGATTATCGCCTTGCTCGATCGGTTGTGCGACGACTCGAGAAACGATGTATGCAAAATTGATCGCGCGCAGTCGAGCAAGTTTGACCGCTCACGACTCGAGAAACATATCGATGACGATGTCGGTTGCAAAATGGAAACCGACGAAGAGGAATACTATTATGACGACACGCAATAAATAAATAGGAAGCGCACGCATCGTAATATATGAATTTTTACAAATTGCTCGAATTGGACTATCTGTGCGCAGCAGCACCGCATAGCCTGCTTCGCGCGCACTGCGAGCGCACCGGGCAGTTTCTACGCAAGGGTTTGACGGTGAAGCGGTCGGACGTGAGCGTGTGGTGGTCCGGCAAGGATGCCCTGGCGCGAGCCAGGCAATCGACATCCCAGGAAGACCTGGGCGAGACGCCCGTGCTGGTGGCGCACGACGTCAACAGGACCACGCAAATCAAGATGTACGGCTTGGTGCCGTGGGATTATCTGTTGAAGTGCGCCATGCGCTCCTTCGATGAGAGGTTGCAAGGCTGCAGACGCGGATTCGGGGACGTGCCCCGCGCGGCGAACGGAGACGTCGTGCCCCTGGTTCGCGCCCCGTCCGTTTGCTTTCACGTGTTGCGCGAGGAACAGGCGCCGGTGATGCACCTCCTGTTGGATTTCGATTTTGAGGCGGAGCACTCGTGGGAGGATGCGCGCTCCGCGCAGGGTCCTGTCGCGCGCGTCGTACGCGCCGTGGAGTCCGCGTGGCGAGTGTGGTTTCCCGGTTGCGAGGCGCACGTGCTTCTGTTCGAAACGCGCGCGGACGCGACCGACGCGGGCGGCGAGAAACCTAGCGTTCACGGTTACGTCTTTGAAACTTTGGCGGGCGTGCAAACACGCAGCGCGTACTGGCCCTTCACGGGCCCGGTGTTCGCGTGCAAGCGAGCGCACCGTGATCTGTTCGCCTCCTATCTGCATCCTTTGCTTCGCAACGATCCGTACTTTGAGCAACAAGGGTTGCGACCGGAAAAGTTTTTGGATTGCATGGACGGGCACACGGCGCGCGCGGTGGGCATGGCCAAAACCGGCCGTGATAAATTTTTGAGGTACTCGCGTTTAGAGACCGCCATGCCCTTCAGCTCCCCGCTCGCGCTCGACGTCTACCGGCGCAACCCCATCTTCACTATCGGACGCATGCTCGGGTTGTTCGTCGACGCCCCGGTGAGCACTTTTGCGCGAGGTTCGGGCGACGGCGTGCTGCGGCACACCACGCGAATATGCGAAGTGGTAATGCTCGCGACCAAGACTTTTACGACAGCGCCAGCCGGCGACGGGAAATTCTTGGACGATACTTACCGCGCCCAGCGTCTTTCAAACGAGAGCCACCGCGTTGCTCGCGTGGATTCCGTGTCGTTGGAGCTTCAAAGCGTTTTGACGCGGGCGTACCGCGCGTGCCTGCGCGTCATCGGAGTTCGTCGAGAGGTGGTGGATCACATGCAGCTTGATATACGTCGTATGCGCGCGCAGCTGGATCGAACCGGTGCCGAACTCTCGAGCATTTTGGTGTACCAACGGCCGGAGTGCACCTTTTGCCCGATACGCGACTGTCGTGTGAATTTCGCGGATTCAAGCTTGCGCGTTCCGGCGCGCGTCGTGTACAACGAGGACGACGCAAACGCAACCGCGGGGCACACGCGGGGCGACGCCGCAAAGATGTATGTCGTGTTCCATTTGCATCCGCGCCATCGCCTGATCAGGCACCATTGCTGGAAATGCAAAGGCGCTCGAACGACGGATAACGCCGGAGTGGTGATCGGTTTGTTGAGTCGACGCATGGTGCTGGGTATCAAAACCGCCGCGGCGTCGTGCGTCTCGGTAGTGACCGACGGGCAGCGGGAACGGATGTGAGTGATGCTTTGTTTATAAATAGAAATTTGAGTTTAAAAAATCATGGGAACGAAAAATATATATTCATTGTTTAAACATTTTCATGATGACACAAGCATTTGAAAAACGCCATCCTCTGTTTCCTATACGTCGCAACGACAACGACAGGACGCACCCCGTTAACTGTTTGATACATATTAAGCGCAATGCGACGTGCTTGCGACTGACATGGACACCCTGCGTAAAACAAGCTGGTCAACCACGCCAATTATTGTCGTGACAGCGGCGCAACCCGGCGTAGCTATGAAAATCTTTGCGTTATCATCGACGCGGACCCGGAGCCGCGCTCACGCAGTATGTGGCAGCCGCTTAGCGGCGAAACCCCCGCGGACGTTCACGCAAACGCTTAGCCACCCTTAATTTAAACACGTGTTTATCGTACCATAAACTGAGTTTTCGGTGATGAGTTCAGCGATTTGCTCAAATTCTCTAATTTTGTCTGCACGTTCGACGGCACCGTGTCGCAAGGGCAGAAACACGCGAAACATGTTATAAAAAATCCCACCACGATCGTGATCGGCCCGCAGTATGCGTATCGTCTGGAACACGGCACCGTGTCCTGGCATTGAAAATACGCGCAACACACGCAGTTGTTCGGGTACAACTTTTCGTTACCGAACCAGATGTTCGGCATAACGACAACGTGCGCTGTTTGCGCAACTGGTAAATTCAAGAGTTATAATTTCATGTGTTTTTTTTTAAAGATGTATATATATCATCCGTTGCGCGCGTCTTTGTAAGCGAAATGGCAAGGTTGATTGTTGATACGCGCGAACCGGCGCACGTGCACGACGCCCTAACGAACTTTGGAGTTTCGTACGAGCGCGCTACTCTAGACGTTGCGGACTTTCATATTTATCGCGACGACAGACTACTGTTCACCGTGGAACGAAAAACGTGGAGCGACTTGGAAGCGTCCTGCGTGGATGGACGCGCTCGAGATCAACTCTTGCGCGCAGCATCTAATGCAAGATCGCATAACGCGCAGCACGTGGTGTTGCTCGAGCATGCGAGCGTGCTCACGGACGCACAGTTGAGGAATTGCGTGTACGGCAAGGACAACCGCGGCCTGCGAGCGCGGTCGACCGTGGATCGACTGGTGCTCCAACACGGCGTGGGCGTTCTGCGCACTGCCAACGTGATGGAAACCGCGAGGACCTTGCAGTGGATTTTGGAAAAATCGATCAAGGAGCGTTGGGCGCCCGAGGGCGGACAGCACACGTGCGGCGCGTACTACGGCGGAAGCGTTCAGAGCAAGAAATCCGCGAACGACGGCAATCCGCAGGCAGCGTGGACGCGCATGTTGCAAACTGTGCGCGGCGTGTCCGAGACGGCGGCGAAGGCGATCGCGGAGACGTACCCAAACGCTAAATCCATCGTAGACGCCGCGAACGCGACGGATAATTCCAAACGTTTGCTGGATGCGATCGCGAGTGTTCAAACCTCGAAAAAACGAAAACTAGGCAAATCGACGGCGGGGCGAGTGATCGCCGCCCTGTGCGGGCCTACTTAGACAGTTTATTCATTATTCATTTGTAATTTAACCGCCCAAACCGTAAGCACCACTCCACAATCGTAGCGACAACCACAACACCACTCCACAATCATAGCGACAACCTGCACTCAAAATGTCACAGGATCGCGCAGCACGCAAGCAAGCCATGATTTACTTCGGGTTAAACCCAACGGAGGTTGAGGCAGACGAGGAAATCGATCTTGACGACACCTCAGGTGACGAGGAGGAAGAGTTGGAACGTCCGACCGCGTCGTCGCAAAAACGCAAATTGCAAAAAGGCACGCAGAAATCTCGTAATGTCAAACCGCGCAACGACAAAACCGAAAAGGGTAAAAGAGACATAGAACGCGAAGAGATGGACGAGGACGATAACGACGAGGAGGAGGACGACGAAGAAGTAGACGAGGACGACGATGACGAGGAGGACGAGGACGAGGAGGACGAGGACGAAGAGGAAGAGGTTGATGATGACGAGGACGAGGTGGAGGAGCCAGATGACGAAGAGGATGTTGAGGACGAGGATAAGGGTGATGAAGACGAGGAGGTCGAGGACGAAGACGAGCAGCGCGACAAAAACAGCGCGAAGACTTTCGATACGGACGATAGTGACGACGACGACGAGGACATGGACGAAGACTCTGCACCCGAGCGGAAGAGAAAAAACGCCAGCACGGTGGTCCGCCGCGCGACGGCGCGAAAGACAGGCGGTATTTCCGCCGAAAACGGCATTCGTTCCCGGTCCAAAACGAGCAACGCAGCCGTGAACGTCACGCGCGTTTCGCAGATGGAACCAACTTCCGTGAGAAACAAGGGCCCGAAGAGTGCGAAGCCGACCTCCGCGACGGCAATAGTAACAGCCAGCAAAAGCACGAAGAAGCAACCCCCCGGGCAAGAGATCGCTCCGTCGGCACAACACGGCAAGTCAAATGAATCTTCGGGGTTTGGCAACGATTTGGACGCGCTTTTCTCCGGCAACACCGATTTTGTGGACGGAGATCTTGAGGAGGCTATGCAAGCCGTTGGTAAGGCGCACAATCCTAAAGAGACCAACAAAACGGCTAACGCGTCGCAGTCAGCCGATCATGGGAAGTCCGTCAACGCCAAGACCGTGGAGGCGCCCGTGGCGCGCACGAAGAGCTCGGCGGCCAAGCACCCCTCCGAGGCGCGCAAACTTCCGTCCGCGACGTCCAACGAACCGCAGTCGGTCGCCAAGTCGCGCAAACCCGAAAACAAGGCACCGGCGCGCGTTGCGGGCGCCGGCGACGATACCGACAAGTCGAAGGAGCTTCGCGTCGACAGCAAGGCGGACAGCGTCTACGACTTTACCAACAACGACAGCGACGTCCTGGAGTACGATGAGGTGGTGCTCAAAGGGCTATACAAACAAGGCGACTACCGCATGTGCGCGGAGCAGACGTGCGCAAACCCCAAACCGCACCCCCGCAGCGTGAACGTGGACAGCTTTACCTGCTGGCGCGTGTCGCCGCCTACGCTGAACGCGCCGCGTAATATCGTCTTTTACGATTTCCGTCTTATGCGATTGATGGCCTCCGTCAACGAAACGAGCTTTTTTGAAGTCAAAGATCACGAGGCCACGAGCAACCAACTGCTGTGGCGCAACGAGATGAACCGTATCGCGGACAATATGAGCATCGACGAAGGCTTCAGCCAGCCGATGCGCGACTTCATCAAGGAGGCGCAGTACTACAGCCTCGTGACTGGCGATATGCAGACGGACGGCGACGCGGATACAACGGTCGTTTCGCTGCACATCAACACGTCGCGCGTGCTTCGGGATTACATGCTGTACCTTATGCTCGAAGAGATCAACAACAACCCCTCCGGCGGCCCCTTGATGTCGAAGGAAGACAAACGCGTAAGTTGCGTGCTGGAGCAAATCCAGCATCTGCACAAGCGTATATCCGAGCGAGATGCCGACACCACCGTTCCTATCGTGCAGCACGTGCTGGATTTCTGTGACCGGTCGGGTCGGCGAGGTCAGCGATTGTGCGGTAAGGTCGGCATGTACCTGCTGCCCGAGATTAACGTCGTGCGTAAGCTGGCGCTCGCCCCGCGCGATCGGGTGTACCTCGGTCAGTATCTTCTCGCGAACGACATCGCGGACGGCGTATGCAAACAGCACGCCAAGGAGGATGCGACCAAAATGATGCGCCGGATGTTCGGAGCGTTCTGTTACCTGATGGCCGCGTACGAGACGTCCGCGTCCGCAGCCCAGAACTGAGTTGGGCACAGGAGGCATGGTCTAATGCACGAAATGACGACACGGGTAAAATTAGATGATGCATAAAAGTACGCACACCCCTTGCAGTGTAATGACCTCTCCATCGATGCTCGCTATCACACTTGTTGACTGACATTTTGAGTAATTATAAATACGAGTACCGCTTACAATACAGTGTGCAAAGATGCACATGCAGTCATCTCTTGTCCGAATTGTTGCGAACATCTTTGTTGAAGTTTGCTAAATCATTCAAATACTACACCGGGTAAACACGTATTCAATATATTCCAAAAAGGTTTTACCGTGCGTGATAAAGTTTAAGTATTTATATATATATACAACGCTGGTTGCCGTAGGGCCCAACACCCAAAACACCGCGAACTTTATGTTGTGACGACTTAATCCAGACATATACGTCTTCGTTGCTGAGATACTGAAGTGGTTTATTTTTTTCATATCGCCGTGAAGGCCATCACATTCAAAACTCAAGTCCGCGCGTTTGGTAAAGCGGTACATTATGCTCCGAATTCTGCAAAAATAGGTACTCGGTGTAAATTTGACTGTATAAATACGTTGACACGCGTATAAGAGGTGTACATTAAACCAATATGTCAGTATTGTTGGACACTTCAGCAGCAGTGCTAAGTGAGGGCGGCAGCGACGCTGCAAAAGAAGGAGGCGTGCAAACACCTTTATTCCAATATCCGATGTCAGAATTAAAAACTGACGATGTGATTCCAGCATGCGCTGGCTTATATGGCTATTATTGTGACAAATGTGTCAATATGATAGCCGATACCGAAAAGATGTTGCTTTTTGAAAGCATTGCGATTGTTTGCAATCAGCGGTATGTAGGTGAAATGGGCTATATTAACAAAAATTACCGCAGCAAGTTGTTAAAAAAGTGTAAAATTTGTCAATCCAAACTAGGCACTAAATGTACGTATCCTTTTTGTGACCATACGCAAACTAATAGAATGATTGCAAAAGAAATTACAGGATATTACTGCGATCATCATTGCAAAGAAGCTGCTTTTTGTTCAATGGAAAATTGTTTTAAAATAAGACGCACCAAAAATTCGGTTTTTTGCTTTTCACACGATGATACTAAATGTGATATATGCAAGGAATATAAAAACAGAGGTTATAAATACGACGTACCGCTCTGTGATCTTTGTAAAAATAGCCTTAAGCCCAAAAGTCTACAACAGATGAATCGGCATAAAAGAGATCAACTACTAAAAAAATGGATAAATTTATTACCTAAGGACCAAGAAATAAAAAATAAATGGGAAGCATACTCTCGAAACCCTACTGAAAGTAATTGCCCAACTGCACGTTTAAAATAAAAAAATAATAATATGGATTTGAGCATGCCTTATCATTTATCAAAAACCCCGTACTGTTTTTCCTCGTGTACAATCGAAGAGTATTATGACCATGTCGATTATTATAAACGCGCTTTGTACGTGTATATCTTAAGCAAATTTTTCTTTGATGATACCAAAGTACTGCAATCGCACTACAATATTATTGCTGGTAGGTTATTGAGCAACGCAACATACAAATGCGATGAGTGTCCGAACAAAAACGTGATTTTTGCACCAAAAAAATCCGATGACAACGATACGTATTACTTTTGTAACTTATGCGAAATATGCGACCGTAAAAAAAACACAGAAACAGATATAATGAATTCGTTCGTTTTTGAACTGTACAAAAACGTGGACTTCTACACAAACCAAATTAACAAAACTGTACAAGAAATCTCAAAGGTAGATGACGCCAATGCCGAAATTCGTCAATTAAAAAAATATATACGTAAAAACCCAAATAATGTTGCGGCCGCAAGCGAGGAAGCACAAACTGATACGGAAAAATTATTAAAGGTTAAACAAAATAATTTAAAATCATTAAAAGATTTGGAACACCAATATTTACATATAGAAACACTGAAAAATATAGCTTCCAGCGCCATTCCATCATCGGCTAGTACCGGTACCACCAGCCGCGACCATATCAGAGTTCAAAATTATTATGCAAGTGGCTCAATAGGCATACCAATGTCCCCACCTGCGGGGACTATCAATATTGGATATCAAAATCACCCAAATACGGTCACATTGGATCCGGAAGCGGAAGGGGGGTCTCAGTTAGGCACTTTAAGGTTAGATCTAAACGCGTTGCCTTCACCAGGCGAAACGAGCGAAAGTGAGGAAAACGTACCAATGGGGGGTATTACATATGACACAACAGGAAATTTGGGTTTGGAACCGGAAAGGGTGTCGCAGTTGGGCACTTTAAGGTTAGATCTAAACGCGTTGCCTTCACCAGGCGAAACGAGCGAAAGTATGGAAGACGTAGCAATAAAGAGTATTCCGTATAACACAACAGAAAATTTGGATTCAACCAACTCGTTTAGGTCAATACCCGAACAGAATGTGTCGCTTTTATCACGCAGAGGAAGCGACACGGCAGACGAACAGAAATTAGAAAGCCCCAGTCCCGAAGCCAAGGTGGGTAGATATAAAAGTAGTATTTTTTATTCCATATCAGGAAACGTGCGAATAAATAGCTTGTATGTGGGCGATATCTTTGTAGAAACAGAAAGCGAATACTTGCGGAAAAAAAATCCTACAAAAGCTACGATAAAGCAAAACAGTAACCAATTGGTGTTTGTGCACACAAGTTTTTGTGATGATCAAACGCTTGGACTTTTTACTGCCAAAAAAATTGAACCAGGGATCGTATTAGCATACTATCCTTTAAAAGAGCTGCATGAAGATTATAACAAAGACAAAACGTACGACACGACGTACGTTTTTGAAATTAGTAGTAAGTATTACGACTGGGATTGTGACAACTGGAAAAACCTTGAAGACTATTTAAATGAAGATGAATTGGAAACTTTAAAAAAAGGTTATAAAGAAAAGATTCAACCGAATCAAGTGTTTCCGCTTGCACCTTTGGCGAATGAGCCCCCCATTTTTGATACAAATACAAACCAGCTAGCCAAAGCAGAGTTTACAAGGAAGATTGATGAAAAGTATCCAACTGCTTCTTCGTATTTATCAAAATTGATTGATGACAGTATATATGGTAAAAAGCTTAAAAAAAAAATGAGCAAAATACGATAACACAGTTTGCCATTTGTCAAAATGTAGAATACCAAAAAGTAGAACTAAAAAACAAATGTTTTCTGCTTTTGGTCGCAACCAGAGAAATCTCCCAATACGCGGAGATATACGTCAATTATGGAATGCACTACCCACGAAATTACGACACGTTCAAGATACAAAAAAAGTGGTCAAAAAAATATCGGACACAGATGCCGACGATGTCGAAATTGCACATACTATGAGGTCCCCACGTAAAAATTTGTTATTGTATCGTAACAATAGACGTCTTTAAATCGTAACGGTGCATTTATTTTGCAGATGTGTATACTATAAACCGTAGCAACATGCTCTAAGAGTATTTGACTATTTGTATCAGCGCTACATTTGCCCGCCGGCGTTAACCGCGCGCTGCTGCTGCTGCAGCGATTGCTGGTGCCGCCGGGCGGCCGACTCCACCAGCGAATTGTGCGTTTTGATCAGCTCGTTCATAAGCCGTAGGGATTTGTGATCCGGCGTGTGCTGCCCCGGGCGCTCGCCCCCCCCGCGCTTCACCCACACCACGTCCCGCAGCGCCTGTATCTGCAGAAGCAGCGCGGAGCGTATCTCCGCGCATTGTATTCGATCGTCGCCCATGTGGTGCAGGATGTGCTCCCAGATAGCCGGTTTGTCCCACTCGCCGCAGTCCCAATACGGTCTCACCTCCCGCTCGTAGAACGCGTGAATCATATCCACGAGTTGGTGGTTCGAGGTGCCTCGCTGGTAGTTTTCGTTGATCAAGGCCAGCATCTCGTCAAAAACCGCGCGTTGCTCCCGTTGGTCTATCGTCTCGTCATCCCGGTTGTTCTGCGCAACTCCCTGTCGCTGCGCGTAGATGCAGGCGACGCACCTGGACGTCGCCCCGTGGTCGTATCGCAGAGTGGGACAGAAGGGCGGCGGGTCGTTCGGCGCACGCGTGTGCTCCACCTCGTCCAGATCGTCGTTCGCCTGAAACTCGTCCTGCATCGCGCGGTTCGCCGGCCGATCCGCGTCCGGCGCATCGGCGGCGTCCTCGTTCGCGGGACCGGCCCCGTCACGATTGCGAGGTCGACTGGACACCGCATCGTCCTGCATATCTTCGCTGTAAATGATGGACTGACTGCACATCTCCTGCACGTCGTGCGGATGCAGCATGGCGATACTGTTTGGCGGCGTCTCCTAAACGGTCACAAGCCTTTTGCGTGTATCTATACAAACGCCTCGATTGCGATCCGCGCTGGACTCGCTTCCGTCATCACGCATGCGGGAGGTACTCGCGGATCCAGGGCAAGGCGTGCGTCACGTTGCTGTACACGCCCGGAACCACGCTGTGCGCGTAGGCGCATCGGAACCCCCAGCTGACGAGGCCGATGACCATGACGCGGCCGGTGCGCGCGTCCTCGTGAAACAGCGCTCCCCCCGAGTCCCCTTGGCAATTGTCCACGATGGTGTCGCCGTCGCGACGGTAGGCGCAGAAGTTGTAGTCGTCGAAGACGGCGTTGAGCATGGTGTGCTCCACGCCCGCCTCGTCCTTGATGTGCGCGTAGTTGTAGGCGCACATTTCGCGGTCGTAGATGCGCGTGCGCATGACCAGCAGCTCGTCGGACACGTCCCCGTTGTACGTGGTGTGCCCCCAACCCGCAACGTGCACGGTCGCCCCCGTGACGTCTAATCCGGACCCGTGGCGCGCCGGGTCGTAAATTTCGATCGGCCGGTACGAGCTTGCGGCCACCAGCTCCACCAGCGCTATGTCGTAGGCGAAGGTGGTGCTGTTGTACAACGGGTGCAGCCGCACGGAGGCGATCGCCACGCTCTCGACGCACCCCTCGTCGTCCTTGCTGAGCGTTTGGCGTCCGATGTCGGCGTGGTGGATGTGCACGAAGCAGTTGACCTTGCTCGGCCAGTTCACGTGCACCCCGTCGACGCAGTGCGCACTGGTTAGAAGCCATCGGGGCGCGATCAGCGCGCCCCCGCACACGTGAGCGGCCATCGACCGCGCCTTCACGTCGTACGCCACCTGCAGCGACACCATAAAACTGTACTTGCGCGCGGGAGCGACCACCTCGCCCTCCACCACACGCGACCCCGCGATTCGGGCTCTGGCGGCGTCCAGCGGATCGGCCACAACGCGACAGGCGCTGCGGTTCGCCGCGGCCGCCTGAGTCGCGGCCTCCGCGGCCTGCGTGGCGAGTCGGATCTCCCGCGTGCTGGGGCGTCCGGGCACGAAATTGTGGAACACGGCGCCTCCATCCAGATACACGCCGTCGCGCGTCAGCTGGTAGTAGCCGTAATGCGGGTAGGCCGCGGTGCCAAAACCGTTCGCCGCGTTATCGTCCCTCACGTACCGCCTGCTCATGGGGATGCAGAATCCGTACCCGTACCGATCGCTGATCACGTAGTAGGTGGGCATTGGGGCGATGGCGCGCACGCGAAGGGTGCTGTCGCCGACGATCGCGCCGTCCGCCAGGTACGTGTGATTACGCTCCGTGCGCAGGGACCAGCGTAGACGATTGCGCATCGCCTCGAAATTGACGTCCCTCCAAGCTGGGTGCGCGACGAGCGCGTCCATGGGATCGGGATCTGGCACAAGCACCAGCTCGGTGCCGCGAGAGTAGGTTGCGGGCGGCGCACCGCGTTCGCGCGCCGCGATGATGATCACGGTAGGGCCCGTTTGCAAAACGCGCACCATGGCCCGGTGGCATCTCAACTCCATAAATCGGTTCAAATCGTCCGGGTTGAATTTTAGATGGGAGGCCAGTATCTCGCCGTACGATTCCAGAAAGGCGTCCATGGCATCGTCCGTGGGAAAGCTGATGCGATCCCCCTCACCGGTGCGCTCCCGGGTAAAGTTGCGCCCGACCCTTTGCAGCAGCGCGTCGTTCAACGCGTGGTGATCTCCCATCGCCGAATACGTGCCGTAGCATGTTGGAAGGGGCTTGTCGTGAAAGTACGTCGGCGACACGCCGGACACGTTTACGGCGGGGGCGCTCACGGGTCGCTCGGCAAAGGCGTCGTCCGAGGATACCGCATGGGAGGAGGTCACGACACGGGTGTTTTCGGTGCGGCGGTTGGTATCCTTCTCCTCTTCGTACGGATAGAGGAGGACGACAGCCACGGCCGTTGCAAGAATCGTCAGAAAGAGCAGCATCGCGCAGCAGGTCCAGGCCTGCTCGCGATGTGAATTCATCGCGTTACCGCCGAGGCCGGCGGCTCGCGACCCGTTTTGTTGGTACGCGCGTGATTGTCATGCGGGTAACTAGCAATCGCGCGCCATAGCCTTGAATGTGGAAGTTTATATATATATATACACACGCGCGTGCGCGCATCAGCCTTTTATGATGTCGGGCTTTGTGAGGTGGCATGGCACTAGAATTTCTCGCCGCGCACTTGGGATGCTCCGTACGTATAAATAAGCGCTTTGAACTCGCGTAAGAAACATTCACTTTGTGGAATTCGGGCCATGCCGGGTATGCGTGCGCCTCTGCATGCCATCGCTCTATTGTGGTACGTCAATCACGGCGTGGCCCAATTCACCGGTCAGACGACCGACAGTCAGGTGAGCCAGTCGGCGTTCATCTGCGGCACGCCCCGAATCGCCGACGTCAGAATCACCGCGGACCAGCAGGTGGAACTGGAGGTGTACGCGCCGCCGCCCCCGCCGAACAACGTGGATCGGTACGTGTTCGAACTGCTTTTTGGTACGCAGGCCATCGCCAACAGCAAGCGCGACGGCACCACCGCGTGGCAGCCACTAGATCTGCTCTTCGACCCTACCAACGCGCGCGGGTACGCGCCGAGCAGCTGCGGTCAAACCTTCTACGATCGGGCCGTATCTCAGGGTCGAACCTACAGCGCGTACGCGGACCCGGATACGGACCTCCCGCTGCCGGCGCTCGACTTTGCGTGCAACGAGAGCTCCCTCATCACCTGGCGCACCACAACCCCGTCCACGCGAGCCGTCGGCAATCGCGAGATCGACTCGGACTGCTCCCTGGGAGGCATGTCGTGGCGCCTCACCGTCGATCTGGACCGTTACCTGCAGAACCAGGAGGCCATGGGCGTAACCAAAGAGTACGTGGACACGGGCGTACTGTACGACTTTCCGGTCGTGATTACCGAGGAGGTGGTGAAAAAGGTGAACGGCCGCTCCATGGTGCGCACCATGCAGCAGCACTTTCGTCTCTTCTCGCAGAACAACGTGATGGTGTCCTTGGCCGTGAAGGACGAGAGCATCGACAGCTTCAACACCTTCTCGGTCACGGATCTGACCACGGAGCGCATACTGACCAGCTCCAGCACGAACACCTTCAAAACGCGATTTAACATCACCTCCTTCGTGCTCGGACCGAGCGCGGCGCGCAGACGCAGGGATCTGCTCGCCGCTCCGCCGACCGCGCTGGTGCTCGATCAGTCCCCCCAGTTCCGCACGGCGGTGCTCACGTACGACGACGAGGGAGATGCCGACCAGGCTTACTACTTCATTCCGGCGACGCCCGACTCGATGGGCGCGTACGAGCCCGTGAGCAGCGTGAACTGCAACCACGTGTACGGCTCGAACGGATTCAGCGAGGCCGTCGCGACGGACGCGTCCTTGGTGCCCGGCGATTTTGACAGCGACTACACCGGCACCTTCTACTCTCAGTCTGCCGTGATGGTCTGCGTGTACCACGTCGGAACGATGCAGAACGGGGTTATCGCACCGCTGGCGCCCGACGTCGAAGTGGATTTCGACATGAGCGTGCGCTACGAGTACCGCTTCCTAGAGACGGACGGGAGCATCGTGAGCGACCCTTTGAAGCAGCCGTACCTCGAGCATGTCGTCAAGGCGGCCATACCGGCGCTGACGGCGGTGGAGTTGGAGGTGCCGCTGGAGATGACCATGCACACCATAGCCTCGGACGCCATCAGCGCGCAGGTGATCGACTACGACCGGTGGCAGCCCGCGTTTGTGATGGACGCGCTGCGCGACGTCGGCAAGTCCGGCGGCCCGGCGATGATCCGCGCCACCAGCGAGAACACCCCCGTCGCCACGTACGTCACCATGCGCGAGGCGTCCGATCGCGCCTCGTACGATATCGAAGTGCTCTTCTCTGCGGTGATGGCACGCGCCGCCAGCAAGCAGTACCTAGAGTATACGCGCGCGGACTCGTCGAGCGAGTTCAACCTCACGAACGACGACCTTATCGAGGACGTGTGCCAGCTGCGTCAGGCCGCGGATGCGGGATCGCTGCTCGGCTTCTCCGTGATGCACTACGATTCCAGCATCGCCGACGAGGTCGGTCTGCACCCGACGCTCAAGGCGTACATCAACGGTCAGCGCGCGGCCACCGCATCTCTGCGCAGCCCCTCCTCCTTCTTCAAGGTGAACGACGAGCTCGATCGCGATGGGCCGCTGCTGATGAATCATAACCTCGATTCCGCCACCGGCCCCAAAAACGCCTTCGTGCAGCCCCTGCTGCCCAACTTCGGACTCGGCCCCAGCGTGGCTCGCGACGAGTATCGCATCTCGGTGTGCGCCGTGCCCATGCTGCGGCCGGTCGCGGGGTCTCAGCGTCGCAGGCTGCTGTTGCAGACCACGCGCGACACGCGAGCCCGTCGCGGCGTGGGCGATGAGCAGCTCTTCTTCACTCTTCTGCCGCGCGATCTGAATTACCAGGTGTCCGTCGGAGCCAACGAGGAGACGCTTACGATTGACGTGGAAGCGGACCGCAGCAGCGACTCAGCGTCAGCGACCCCGCCACCAACGCCTCCACCGACAAATCCACCCCCTCCACCCACATCCGCACCCACATTCGACATGAGCGACGGCGGCGGCGGTCAGACCATCAGTGATCAAACCACGATACTGGTGAGCACACTCGCCGGTGGGTCGCTGCTGGCGGCGAACATCTACATGACCATCGCATTAGCGATGTACAAGAAAGATGTCAAAGATGCCAAGCAAAAATCATCGTCATCCACAAGCCAGATGTTGAATGATATTCAAACGCAAATGACAAAACACCGTCGCCCTGTCAGAATGGCTTCGAGCAGTAAATTGATCATTTAGAAAATCATTGTACACATCATTGTGGTTGGTAAAAACGAAAACAGTGTAAATCTATATATATATATATAAGTTCGCGCGCAGCGTTCAAAGGGCAGACTCGGACGTATGAGTGTCCCGCGTCTGTTCGAACGCAAACGTCCACCATGCCCCTCGAATGCGGAGGTGCGCTGCGCGCCCGTTAGCGATGAGAGCTCGCTCCCGCGTAAGGAGGCTCTGCGCGTACATCCCGATCAGTTGAGACCTTCGCCTGTGTGGCGTAGCACCTTCGGGGCGTACGACGATGCCGCGGTGCTCGTTTTGTGCATCTATCGACGGCGCGTTTCCGGGGAAACAATAGATCACGGAGCGGAATGGCGCGAAACATTCCGTGAGGTGGTTAAACGTATCGGTTCGAAAGGCAACATGAGGTGCTGGTGTCTGGACGCCACGACCAATCGTTACCCGGGATCGCACATCATGGAATCCCTGCAAGAGCTGTATAGGACGCACGGGGTAGCGTCGCCGCACGCGCATTGCGTCCTACGTTTGGAACCGGTCGATGGTTTAAGGGAACTGCGATGCGTGAACATGACGGGCGATAAACTCGTCGATCAAAGCGCCCTCACAAGACTTCTTAATGTTATACCGTAAATGACGTGTCGCATATAAATACAACCTACCGCGAAACAAAGAACGCTAAAGGCAATCATGTCGTCCCCGTACGCAATATCGCCCTTGTTCGAAGGCACAAGCATCGGGCCACCAGCACCCGCCTCCAATCTGCGGAATCAGTTTTCAGGTACGATCTTCTCGGGGTACGATGCAGGGCCATCCCTACCAAACTCCACGCAGTTTCCGGAAAACATGCAACCCGCCTTGTACGCGCAGGACGCGCAGCAAGGTATGTTTTGGGCGCAAGAGACGATTCCCCATTTGTATTTGCATAAGATACCGTCGAATAACGCAGCTCAAAGCACGCTAGCGAAAATCTTGCTTAGAGATATTCAGACTAACGTACGCGGGGAGCAAAACAGCAACACGCCAAACTGGCCGCTGTTTGTGCTGACGAACACTCAAAACCAAGATAACCTTAAACGCGATTTGATGAAATACCAAAACGTCACGGGTGTTTTCTGCACCTGGCAAGCCTTGGCGGACTACGAAAAGTTAAGCGACCTGAATTCTCATTTCAATTTTGCCGGCGTGCTGAAAAACGTACCCACGGGTGCGATTGGAAGCGACTGCGTTGCCCTAAACTTAATTGTCGGTGGGCGAGTCAGCATGCCCAATTACTGGGGTCACGACGTGTATCCCGGGGTTGGTTTGTACTTCCTGCTGCTTCAAAAGGGGAAAGAAAATCTAAGTATTGTGCCGTATTGCGACCCGAACACCAACCTCAGGCCGATGGTGGGGGACAAGAATTTGAGCATCGAAGAAAGCTTCAAAAGTGAACTATCTGAAAAACATAAGGTGTTGAAGGTGTTCAGGGTGGGTGTTTCTCTGGACGCGGGCGCGCCAGCGTTGGGCCATCTAAAGCCGTACAAATTCGTTGCTGAGAATAACACAATCGTTTTCGGGCACCACGTAAAAGAAAAGCTATGCAACAACAATAATCGTATCAACGACTTGGGGAAAATAGAGGTGTATTTGGGTGTTTAATAGTGTTCAATGGACTGTCCGGTAATTTTGTATGACTTGCATACTTTGTCCATGTAAGGCAAGTGCTGTTTACACGTTGCACCGAAAACATACAAGGCTTTCTACATGCATATAAGACTTTTAATAAGCAGAAATGCAATAAAGTTATATGTTTCAACAGTACGGCAAAGGTAAATGTGATGGCAGAGCTGCGATGTCCGCTTATATGACGTGGATGGGTTTCTTGCTGCTCTACGGATTCACGTCACTAGTAGTAGCTGCTGTCAGCTCTGGAGCTTGTAATACACCAACGTCGGTCATAGCTGCATCCTCGTGATTTTTGCTAGGATCTGTGATCATCTTTTTTAAAAGGTCGACTTTCTCGTCTGTGTGTACACGACCTTCGTGATCTTTAAAATACTTCTTCGTAATATCATTAAAACTCGTAAAGCTTTCATCGTAATTATTATACGAGGTCAACTTTCGAACTTTGACTTGCTGTACCTCGCAAAGGTGCCTCCACATTATGATTACCTCTTTTTTGTCCCATGACGGTTCTTCAACATAGCTTGAAATCATCTTGTGCACAAATTCTGGGATAAAATACAATAAGGTTCTCGATTTCGGCCAAAAAAGCTCAAAAGTGTAAATTTCTGCGTTCGGACCTTTCACTTCCTTGGTGTTTTCAAAGTATCGCAGAACATCCACTTCACGCGTTTCCATTGCCTGCAATCTACCTTGAACGTCGGCCAGTGTTTGAGTTAGTACTTTGATTTGCCCTTGAAGTTCCTCGTAGAGAACTTCGTAATTTGGTACTTCTAGATCGGCCCACTCACTATCCCCTTCAACAAAGCTCTCTAACGGGTTATCTATGTTTGTTGCGTCACTCATGTTTGTTGCTGAGTTGGTATGAGTTCGTAGGCCAAAAAATGAATTATCTTTAACGGTTTCGTCTATTTAGCGTCTAAAAAAAAAGTGTCCTGCGTGTATTACGCAATAACGGTACCATTTCCTGGCCGCTATCATGTTGATATGTAGGTAGATAATTAATTATTGACGTGGCAGCATTTACGTGGTAGGTGCATCGAGTCCTATCATTCACCTTATCTACGTAGCTGCTGTATCGTCACTGCTGGCTTATTACAATAGTCGGAATTAAAATAAAAGATCAGTACGCGTTCTGCACCGCTTTTGCTGCTGCTGGTGCCAAACAGTGACGGGGGCCGGCAGTAGATACGCGGCTGATATTTTAGTTGCAGGCCGTCAGTGGCTGTGCTGCTGAATTTTTATTTACGGATTTCAAGCCAATTGAACTTATCCAATTTATAGATCAAGGTAACTAATTAAAGAGGGAGCCTAGCCCTCTGTTCCCTTTTATCGACAAATAATAAATTACTAAAATAAGGGTCACAATTTGGCCTATTTGCCTTCTGGCAAACTCGCGTTGCTGGGCTTGATCGAGGGGTGGCGTTTGGCGAGCGAATGCATCGGCAGCACCGCCATGATACCGTCCTGCCGATGCAGATCAACCTGCATATTACCGTTGAGCCAGTTAGTGCCCAGACGGAAATCGAGCGGGTCCACGGTGGTCACGCCGCGATTAAGCGCAAACACGTTGCCGGAGAAGAAGCATTCCCGCACAAAGTTCTCTGCCTCTTCGCGCAACGCCTCTATCGCCTGCTTGCTGATGCGAATTCCGTAGTTACCCCTGTCGTGTAGAATCTCGGTCACCAGCCGTCGGAATGGTGCGTACGCGAGGGCGTGCTTCGAAACCCCACGCATCTCTCCGCGCATCTGCCGCATAGCGACCGTGCCCGACTTCCAGCGGTGGGGTTTTTTGATTTTACCCTCCGCGTTCGCGTTCGCCGCCTTTGTGTCCTGCAACAGTTTTGTGGCGCGTTCGGCGTTCACCGCGGAATTCCCGCTAGGTTGCTGCGAGGTCTTCTTGATGCGCGTCATGTTGTGTTTGCTGTTGCGGGTGCGGTACGACCGGTTGCGCAGGTGGTGAGCGTTCGAAAAATGGGACCGCAAACGCCCGAAAATGAACGTTTTCGATATTTTGCGTTCGAACGAGCGCAGTATTTATACACATTCAGAAATAACGATAAAAATGTCTACACCAGTCTTTGAGTCCTTCTTATTTCCAAACTCCACCCCGATTTTGGAAAATGAGCCGAAACTGTCGGACGAAAAAGTGTTGGCCAAAATCGTTGAGCGATCCAAGTGCGCAAAATTTTGCACGACCGACATGTGCCTCCAAGTGGGTCTCTTCATGCACCCGGTTCGCTCGGACACTTTTGACGGATCGTCGAAGGCGTCCGCGCTGGTGCGACAATGGGTGCGCGCGCCTTTCGTCTGCACATTTAATTGCTTTCAGACCGAACATCCGTTGCCCAAAGACTTTATCGTATGGCACAACAAGAAGGTTGCTGCGGATCTTCGGCAACTCCGCGAGTACGACCAAAAGCGCGCCGCTAAGACTCCGCCCAGCGACGACATGCCTTATCGCAACGCGAGGCGCGTGCTCGCCATACACGATGAGTGCTTGCGTCGAGTGGACCGGTTTGTTACCGCGCACAACAGCGCTCGCGGCGAACTGAGAATGCACGCGATTTTACCGTGCCAGTTACGAGCTTTCGGCGCCCTTACGCGCGATGGCCCCGCGTACGAAACGGCCCTGGCATGCGCTAAACTTTTATCGTTTGACGCACGCGTCTTCTGGCACACGCCGGCGTATCAGAATTTGCTACAGGAGACGCGTTTTGCAAAGATGCCCGCGTCCGTGCAGTCGTCACTTTCCGTCAATCTGCAAACGCACCCGGAGGCGCGAGTGGTTAATCAGATCAAACTAGCGCTGCAAGACGTGCTATACGGTGATGACGTGGAACATTCGTTGGACCTCATAGTGGCCTGCATACTGATCTGCGCGGATGATGATCGGGACGTGCACATGTTGACTATTTAGGCTGATGTATTGCACCGCCCACATCATTATTTTTTTGCATTTTTTACTTCTCTGCAGAGCTTACAGCATGCAGACGATGCGCAGCATTACGAATTACACCGCCAGTTGTAATAAAGTGCTGCGGGACGTCGGTCCTACGGCCAGTGCCGAGTGGTCCGACGAAGACGCGCCACCGTCGGACAATCGCAAGAACGATTGCGCTTCCCTTCACGGCACGTACCATAGTATTATTCGAAAACTCTGCGAATCATCGCCGCGCGCGGACAACCTTTGCGTGCAACTTAACCGATTGCTGCACACATTCCGTAAAAATGATATCTACTGTCACGGGTGCGCGCAAGCATCGGGCAACTCGCACTGCGCGTATTCCGAGTACCACCGAGAGTTTTTGAATCTGGAACGTACGGAAAGGCTGTCTGCGCGTGAAAGAATCATCAAATACTTCGTCCACCTGCAAACAATTTGGATCGTCGCGGCCTCCGACGGCATGCGCGAGCTGCTGCCCAACACCTCGGCAAAAGAAGTCGTGACCGCGTGCTACAGACATCTCACCAAACCGTGTTTGCTCGCGAAGACGGACACCGCATCCTGCGAACGCTTAAAAAATTTCACGAACTGGCAGCGGGATATATTGCAAAAATATGACAACCTATTACTGGAGAAGAATGTTACGACGCCGACCAACGACCGCGCGCACGAGGAGTGCTGCTCGTTGGTCAAACGTGCCCGTACGCTGGACGCGCCGACCAAGCAAAGATGCACCACGCGTAAACGAGTGCGTTTCGAAGAACCGCCGATGCCACCCGCCGAACAAGAAATCTACGAGCATCGAATCAAAGAGCTGGAACGTCGAATAGAAGCGTTGGAGCGTTACCAGAGTAAGGACTCGCAAAACATGCTCAACTCCGTGGTGACCAGACTGACGCAACACATCAACAACATACGCCACGTGACGGAGACCACATCGCAGCAGGTGGCGCGCATGCACGTGCGCGAAGAGTTGCGCGTAGCCTTAAGGGGTATCTTCGGAGTAGAAAATAGTGAAATCCTTGCCTGGGTAGAATCCAAAATGCAGAACACGCCAATAAGTAATGTGTAAACTTTGTGTAATGCAAAATAAAACCGCCAATCCGCATGCAAAATCATGCATGCGCTGTCGCCGAGGGCAGTCGTTCACCATGGCATACACGCAAAACTGGATACGCGCAGTTGATTCGCACTCCCTCAACACGATTGAAATACGCACGAACCACCTGCGTGAGATCCATCGTCGCGTGCTTTCCTGCAGTCAAAATTTGTTGCATCATCGGCAAATTTACACGGCGTTGGGCCGTGCGCGCCGCGTATGGTACATGCGCGTAGGTGTCGCCGCCTTCGTTCGGTATGCGCACTTGAAGCGGAGCAAACGGGCGCCGATTCCTCTCAGCGGTGAACGACGTCGACAGCTCATAAAAGCATGCGCGACACCGCTGCAGCGCAGTCTCGAACACGCGCGTCGGACGCTGGGCGTCAAACACATGATCACAACGTTTGGGGTGCGACGGCGATTCCAATTCCTGCGTCGCACTCTTAGGGAGTGGTCCCGTTCAACTCGAAGCTCGTGGCGTTCGTACCTGACATTCGCGCGTGTGGTGTACGACTACAAATTTCGCCGCGCAGAGATCGTCAAAGAGAAGAGACTTGCAAGTATGGAGGACGATGAACGCGACGATCTGCACCGCGGCATCGTACACGCGGAAATCAGTCTGGAAGAACGCCTAAAGCTGATACGCAACCTCAGCGCGGGAAACGAAAAACATAGAATGCAGAAGGAAAGAGGAGAGGCCATGCTCACAATGCTTCGCACGAACTCGTGGACGATTCGCTGCGCGGATTGTGGTCGTTGCCGCGAAAGCCGCGAAACCTTGGATGCTCCCGACACGCTCGGACGATAAAAGGTCCGCAAAACCGCTTTCTTCGCCTTGGAAAAAAATACCGACGCTCTGCCCTGCCATATAGCACCAAGGTTTGAATAAATCACCCAAAACATGCCGGGAACTCGTCTTCTAAAGAGCGCGCAATTGCGCATCGCCGATCCGAGAATGCATGACTACGATCTCTGCAGCATGGTGCGTAAATGTGTCGTCGCCTCACCAACAGGGGCGCGCATCTCACTGACATTCGGTGTGGTCGTGCGACGCAGACGCTGACACGCGAAGATACCGGCGAGCGGATATTGGACGAATGGCTGAGTGACGACGATGAGGCCGACGCGGAGCAGGAGCTGGTGATAGATACCGGCGTGGCCTATCGCCTGCACGCCTGCTACGTCGCAAACCAAAACGCAAAACCGTCGCGGCCCGCGGTGGTGTACGACATTTATTATCACATACACGGAAGCCGTGCGCAGATAGAAGTTTATCGCGTGCACGCACCCAAACTCACGTGCGTAAAAATTCTGTACGACCGGCCCGTCACCTACGATCTGTCCGTGCGCATCAAGAAACCGTACGACATCAGCAGCAGGCAAGCGAAGAAAAATAGCTTCGGGGTGTATCTCAGACTCCTGTGTTGAGCTTCATAATTACCTCGCAGACAGATTTTGTTATTAATTTTTTTTCTGTATATATTTCGTTTCAAACGCTCAAATTTTGGGGGATTAGCGCAAATCAATAATTGCACGTCGCGTTTGGTCCAATTCCGTTTTGATCATTGCAAAATCGGCATAACAAAAAATTTCGTCACCTCAGTTTGCTTGTCACGTGCAATTTCCAAATTCGACAAACCCGTGGCAATAAATGGGTATATTTTGGCGTGATATAGATAAGCGCGTGTCGACGATTTTTATTTTCTCAGTGCTGGATTCGCAAAATGCTTTGCACATCTCACGGCGCCGACTCGGCGATTCACCAAACGCTCGGTCTTCTCATCATGGTCGCCGAGGATCCCTGGGAATCGGCGATCCAGCCGCTCCTCACGACGACCGACAAGGCGCTCCTACGCATGACCTGCAGGGAGCTGCGTGAAAAGTACCGTCGTTGCGTGCAAATGCGGGTGAGCGAAACGCTGAGCGCGAGTCCGTCTCTGCACCTTTTCACAAAAGCCTCACTCCCCGGTAAGAAGTTTTCGGATGGAACGTGTCATTTCATCGCGGGAAAGGGACGTGTCGACATGTTGGAATACGCGCGGCGGGAAGAGGCGTGGGACGTGCGCACAACTAGAGCGGCGGCCAGCAACGGTCATTTAGACTGTTTACGGTACGCGCACGAGAACGGGTGTCCTTGGGACGTGTCGGTATGCTCCGGAGCCGCTTTCGGTGGGCATTTGGAATGTCTTCGATACGCTCACGATCACGGGTGTCCCTGGAACGTGGCGACGTGCGTGGCGGCCGGTGAAGCGGGACATTTGCAGTGTTTGCAGTACGCTCATGAGAACGGATGCCTTTTGAGATTAGAAACAAATAGTAGGAGGCACATAAAATTTGTTCGATACGCTCACGATCACCGGTGTTGGGACACTGAAAATGATTTGCACATTCCGTTCTACCCCGATGACGCCGCATTTTCGGCGACGTGCGTCGCGTCCGCTGAGAACGGCAATTTAGTATGTCTGCGATACGCGCACCAGCACGGATGCCCACTGGGTCTGTCCACCTTCCTTGCGGCCGCCTCTAACGGACACGAGGATTGCTTGCGCTACGCGTACGAGAACGATTGGATCATCGAATACGGTACGCGCACGTGCGCAGCGGCCGCAAAATTTGGGCAGTTCAATTGTTTACGATATCTTCACGAACACGGATGCGAGTGGGACGCGTGCACGTGTAAGGAAGCCGCTCGAGGAGGACACCTAAAATGTTTGCAATACGCTCACGAACACGGATGCGAGTGGGACGCGCGCACGTGCGCGCAAGCCGCTCGAGGGGGACACCTGGAATGTTTGCAATACGCCCATGAGCGCGGCTGCGAGTGGGACTCGGAGACGGTCGAAGGAGCCGCTGCTGGTGGACATTTGGAATGTCTTCAATACGCCCACCAACACGGCTGCGAATGGGGCTTATACTGGGGTAATAATGCGTGCAGAGCTGCTGCAGGAAATGGGCACCTTGGTTGTTTGCGGTACGCCCACGAAAACGGATGCGAAATTCGTTGTTTAATCGACACGGCTGCCCAATTTGGGCACCTGGATTGTTTGCGGTACATTTACGAACACGGCGACAAAATGAACAGATTGACGTGCGAAATTGCTGCCGAAGGGGGGCACCTGGATTGTTTGCGGTACGCTCATGAACACGGCTGCGGGTGGGGCTTCCAAACGTGCGAAAAAGCGGCTCGAGCCGGAAGTTTGGATTGTTTGCGATACGCTCATGAACATGGCTGCAAGTGGACCTCTCTCACATGCGTGTACGCTGCCCTACACGGGCGCCTGGATTGCTTACGCTACGCTCACGAGAATGGGTGCGAGTGGGATCCCAAAATATGCGATATGATAATCGCGAAGAGGAGCGGAAACATGGCGTGTCTGCGGTACGTTCACGAAAACGGATGCGAACTAACTCCGTCAGCGTGCCATATGGCCGCCAGAAATGGACGCCTAGATTTTTGCGGTACGCTCATGAACACGGCTGCAAGTGGAACGCCGACACGTGCTCAAGTGCTGCCAGAAACGGACACCTTGAATGCTTGCAATACGCTCATGAAAATGGCTGCGAGTAGACCTGCATAACGTGTGTTGAAGCCGCTTCGGGTGGAAGTTTGAAATGTCTTCAATACGCGCACGAACACGGCTGCGAATGGACCGCTCTGACTTGCGAAAAGGCGGCTCGATCCGGCCACTTGGATTGCCTACGTTACGCTCATGAAAACGGCTGCGAATGGACCTTTCGCACGTGCGAAGAGGCGGCTCGATACGGCCACTCGGATTGCTTACGGTACGCTTGTGAAAATGGGTGCGAGTGGAATTCCAATACTTACATGGCCGCTAAAAGAAACGGGATATTGTCTTGTCTGGGCTTTGTTTAGAAAAATGCGCGAAAAATAACCTAATTTTGTGTTTCCTCAAGTTAAATCATAATAAAAAACCGTTTCAAGTTGCCTGCCAAAGTAGGGCGTGATCCGCGTTTGATTGGCACGTGGCACGGTATCTAGCGAACACGGCGACGAAATGAGCGGTGCGCAAGATATGTCACTGATACGCAATTGTGCGTTATTTGTATGTTAAATACAAAGTTTAAAAACGTTATTTGGTCATACACCAATCTTTAAATGGGTTATTCGTTGGTCAAGTCAATAACATTATCGCTCATTCCTGCTTCTTTCTCTATATCTTCTTTGAATCGTTTACTTGAATCTGCGGGTTCGACTGATAACGGTACTTCATTCTCGGGGAGGTATGGTCTTTTACTCGAATCTGCAACCTCACTTTTATTATTATGTTCGGGTTCAAGTAATGCTGCAATTGCACTTGCACTTTCTTTTTTGGGTGGAGTCGAATCTTTGATTAATTCGGACATTTCCGTGATTGTGTATGTGTAACTTTTTTTCTTATCATACGTTATTTTTGCTTTCACTCCGTTTGATATTGACGTAAGTGTTATTTCCCAAAGTCCATGCGTTCTTAAGACTTTGATTTTGTTTTCTCTATTTTTATATACTGTAAACGCTGGAATGTTTTCATCATAATCAGGGTACTCGGTCGGATCTTTTGATTCGAATTCTTCGTAGTTGTCGTCGTCATCCTCATTCGTAATCACATCTACTATTTTCGAATACATATCATTAGTATATGGTATTTTAGTCAGTGATCCGTTGTCTATGTTAATGTGGATATATAAATCTGCTACATCTCTATCTGCTGCGTAACCTTGAAGAATTTCATTATTGTTTTCATCATGGAATCGTACTGGGTAAACTCGGTGAAAGCCGAAGGTAAACATTCTTTCATCATCATTATAACTATTTTTACATTCATCTAACGATTTTTTATTTGATCGGAATACATTGTACATTGTATTTGAATAAGACGTTACATTATTTAAAACAT
Source organism: Cymbomonas tetramitiformis (assembly GCA_001247695.2). Taxonomy (NCBI): domain Eukaryota; kingdom Viridiplantae; phylum Chlorophyta; class Pyramimonadophyceae; order Pyramimonadales; family Pyramimonadaceae; genus Cymbomonas; species Cymbomonas tetramitiformis. The sequence goes on along the minus strand of LGRX02029197.1, from coordinate 25,351 downwards.
ATGTGAAATTATATTTCTGTATCATAGGATCATACCGTCGATTGAACTCATAATTATTTTTTAGATGAAGACTATATCTTAAACCTAGTAATTTGGTTTTTTGTCTGCGTATTTCCACGTCCGCTTCATCTTGATTGGTAGCCTCAACTGTTTTCTGTTCGTAGTTCATTTTTAAATACCAAGACTGGTTATTTGTTTCACAATAGGAATAATTGAATTCAAAATATTTTCCAAAAGCCGAAATTCTTAGAAAAATTGGTGTGCTTTCTTTCGCTTGGCCCGACTCAGTTGGTATGCTTTCTTTCTCTTGGCCCGACTCATCGGCCATTTTCAGTGTAAGGACGGACATATTGCTGCAGCGCAAAATCGTTTTTTTTGTGGTCATTTTGCATTCTTGTATTTATACTGTATATACGCATGGTTATCACCATTATGAAAATTGTACGATGCGCGAGTAAAGTTAAACGGGACTGTATATCATGCGCGGGCTGCGGGTTTAAAGCCGAGCGCTAAAGGCAGATTTTTCGCGGAGGAAGTAAGACGGCTCTGAATTTCGCCTAAAAATATTGTCTATAAAAGTTAAAAAAACCGGGCCTAGGCGTACACTCGTTTCTAATTGTTCGTGGTACGCGGCGCGGTCTCGAGCGAGCGGCGACGCTCCAACGTCGCCAGTCGTTTCTGCGATCGACGATGCGCACTCTCCAACTAAGTCGCTTGACGGTGGCCTCTAAGGTGTTGCGCTTTCTGCTGCGTTTGGGTTTTGCAGTGGCGCATTTCTCGGGGGATTTGAAGGTGTCGTTAACTTGACTCGCAGATTTAGTTGTAAATCTTAAATTTGCGTAAATAGCACAATAAGAAGGCTAATAGACTCAAATAGGTGACGTTATAGTTATATTCGACACCATGAAAAAATCGTACATTTTCTCATCTCTGATGATGAGAAAATGTACAATTTTTTATAGCGTAAGGGATGGTATCGACTCGGCCTATTTTGGAGCGGACACACTTTTTTTATGCGTGTTGCGCACAGTCGTGATCGCACGTTACATTCTGTCAACGCTTGATGCACGTATGATACTTTTCTTGCTCTATCTATTTTGTGCGTTCCTCTTTTATTTGTATATGAAGCTCTCGTTGCTCGCGTTCCTCGTCGATTTGCTTTTTCATTTGCATCTGAAACTCGCGTTCCTGCATGCGAAGATCGTGCTCTCGGTTTTTTCGACGCTTTATTATTTTGCATCTGCGACTCGCGTTCTTGGTCTAGTGGCCGCTGCTCAAGTCCCATCATTTCGGAGTCACGTTTGCGCTTCAGGTCGGCGTCCGACTGTCGCAGCACCCACTCGCCGTCGGCTCCGATTCGGCGTCTACGTGCGAATTCCACCGTGTGCGTACCATTCTTCTTGTCGTTGCCCTCGATAACATCTTTTACGAGCGTCACGTCGCCGGTGATATACCGATAATATAAATTTGCCATTTGGGCTTGCTTGGCGGGAGATGTCGTTTCCATGTCCGTTGGTAACTTTTTTCAACGGCAACGCGTGTGCCGTTGATATATCGCAGTCTGTTGTTAAAGGTGCGTTACACTTTAATCGGTCGCCTGTCATGGATGCAGCGAACGAGTCCGGTTTCACTTCAAATGTCTTTAGCGGCATCGCGTATATCTAACGTTTGCAACGCCGCGTCTTCACAGGCGAAAGCTTTTTTTGAACGCTTCTAGCAAGATTTGATGTTTCCAAAGTTGAATGACGAAGTGCGACGGGATGAAAAATGGACGCGTACGGAACGGAGCCCGCTCCGCGTATTTCAACGCGAACGCTTGTTCAATACGTGCTTCGAGCCAATTCGCGATCGCGAGTTACCTTTGGTCAAAGTCGGGCAAGTGCATGATCGTGAAATCGCGCGTATCATTTCCGGGAGCTCAAATTTGATCGTACCCGAAACTGGTGCTGCGCGTCGTTTTGTTCGCGCGGATGCATGGATTTGTATTTATTAACATGACAGTACATCATAATGCCGCGTTACACTCAAATCGGTCGCCTGTCACGGATGCGGCTAACGAGTCCGGTTTTACTTCGAATGTGAGTGAAGATGTCCTCAGCGGCGATCGCGTATGCCGTTTCATATATTAACCGCTGTGCTGCAATGCGTATCTCGTTACACATCCCGACCGACTGAGATGAACCCGTACGCGCAATGCTACATACCGGACGCGTACGTCAAAATACTGCATTTGGAGGCGCAGAATGCGGTCATGCGCGAGATACTGCGCATGCCACCGCAGGCGTCGTACGCGCAAGGCATGTACTCGAACATGATGCAACCCACGCTGTGCCGCAGCGAGCGCCGCGATGCGAGCTCTCAAACCGAAAACGGCGGGGAAACGTGCGAGGTCGGGCTCAACACCGACCGGCATGTCGCGAATCAGCAAATCAAATATCTATATGTGTACCCAGACGGACGCCTCGACCATCGAGGCTCTGTGCGCTTGGCGGTTGGCCGCGGAACGGGGTCGCCGCGTGCGCGAGAGTACGGATGTTGGGCTAGCGCTGCGCCGATACCGTTGCAATGTGGCGGCACGAGCCTTCGCCGAGTGGAGCGTCCTCGCAGGGCAGGCCCGTTACGATCAGATACGGATCACTCGCGCCTACTGCCGATGGCGAACCTGCGTACTTCACGAAATCGACGTCCGCACGCGGTCCCGCGCTTCTCAGCTGCAACTGCGGGAGGACGAGCATTGCATGATGACCCAGCAGAACGCGGATCTGCAGCTTGCGGTCGACGCTCTAAAATCGGAACTGCGGGAGGAAACGATGCGACTGAACAACAGCCGCGGCACTAGCGCGGAGTTGATGCGTCGATTGAAGGTGTCCACGGACTGCATCCAGAGCATGCGCAAGGATTACGCCTTAACCTGCGGCTCGTGCAAAAAGACTCTGATGAAGATGCACGAAACGCCGCGGACCGAAGAGTCCAACGGTCTCTGTTCGTTCGTGGCGGAGGAAAATTTCGACGACGACGAGCGCGCAAGCAAGGTGATCAGCGATTTTGCCAACCTGCAGCTGCAGCAGCTGATGCTGTCTTAGGATGCCTGACGTTTTGTAAAATAAAAAAAAATATTAAGTTTTTTAAGGAGGAACATAATCGTCATCTGAAGTGTCATTTTTATCATCTTCAACTCCTTCGATATCAGAAACTTCGTCGTCTGATTTTATTGATTCCAAATCTTTTAAGTTATAGTACCAAAATAACTCATCTCCTTTTTCAATTTCTCTGGTAGCTTTAAATTGTAAATTATTATTTATACGCATGTTATATTCATTTGAGGATGATTTTTCAAGCGTATTTGCCATCATAAAACAATCGCCGGTGTCTGTGCTCAAATACTTTAAGTTTTTATCTTTAATGGCTTTTTTTATACCTTCAGCCGCTTTTTGACCAGATATAAATTTTCTTGGATGATCTTGTTGAACTACGTAGTTATCGTTTTCTGGTTGCGTTTCATGAATTTCACCGGTATATGTGCCTAAAATATATCTTTCATCTTTCTTTTTCTTGTCTAAAAGAGTAGCACCATCCCAAAACAAGCCCAACCCAGCGTTAGGTATCGTACTCTCTTTAACTATCAAATTACCCACTTTATCAGCTCGTGAAATTTTTAGGACTGTTTCGCGATCTACAGTTTCTAATTTATACGTAATATTCCCAATTTCTCGTGTAGTTGAACCTGCAGCGTTTTCAACTCCACGCTCCGAACTTGTGCCGCCCACAAGCGAATTGTGAGAACGCGATGCGGACTCTGTGGTTGTTTGCACGATTGGATACAGTTTTAAATACACTTCATCGGTGTGTTCCCAATTCTGGCCGAGATGCGCCTCGACCAAAGAGACCGCAACCCGCAAAAAGAAAGCCTTTAAGGTGTCAGTGTCCTCGTTGGTAATAGAATTTATGTCCCGTTTGGAATCGCGAAAGTCCATAATCTCTTGAGGTAAGCATGCGTAGAGACGTTCGATTTTCTCAATATGATACTCTACTATATTCCTAATAAATTCGTCTTCCTTTTTATCAAAGAATTTTTCGTACATTTTGATGTCAATCTCGAATTTTACTAAATCAGAAACTCCTGAATTGCAGTTTCGAATTAAACCCACCTCGTTTATGTTGTTATTGTAATCGTAGCACGTCAAAAGTTCTTCGCCTTTTTTAATTACGTCTATAGTTTGCACGTGTACAAACGGTATGTACGACAATGCACAATCACCAAAGGGTATCACATCAACAAACGCAACGTTTGGTTTTTGAGGAGGTTGTTTTATTAATAAATCCTTCAAATCTAAATAAGACATTTTATCTTTAAGTTTATATTCGTAGGTATTATCTGCTTTCTGGGTTAATTCCGGTAATTTAAAAGTTATATCTATCTTTGCAAATTTTTGATAATTCATTTTTTTTTCATAAAAAAATATATACAGAAATTCCAGCATTAAATTTATGGGAAATGAACTGTTGTGTAAACACACCAAAAGACGTCCTTCGTATTTATCACTTGAGTCTTTGTCATTAAGATAACCTGCAAGATTTTGTATTTTTTGAATTGCTTTTTTCTTGTTCTCAAATACTTTTAAGTTTTGTTTATCATTCCAACTTTTATTGATTTCTTCTAAAGTAATTTCCGACTCCTCTTTCGTTTTTTCTGTGGCAAGTTTTTTTCGTGTCATCTGTACCTCGTGCCTATTCGCTTCTTTATGGACATCGTCCACCACAATTACTACTTTTCTTAATTCTGATCCATTATTTTCAAAATAATGCTTATTATAATGTGAAAAAAAAATTCGAAGTGCAAATATAACCCGGTACTTACGGAGTTTCTTTTTAGAACTCCGTAAGTGCATTTTGGATATTGGAAATTTTTCGGGGTGAGAACCACGTATGCTTCCATTGCACTGTGATTTTGTGTGAATATGATACGATCGGAAAATGTTTTTGATAACATCACTGGCTCATTCATGAGCGCGAATTTAAAAAAATCATCGGTATGCTCAACCTTTATTTCATCTTTTGATATCGGGTTTACGCAAATTTGTTTCTCATTTTTTTGGCCTACTTCGCAATCGGGATAACGTTTGGCGCTGCTATAGTAACGGGCGCCGTATAGTTCGTGCCAAACTGGGTCTTTATAAGGAAATGTTTCGATCGCGTCCAAGTCTTCATTGTCTTCGTAATTCTCGGATTTATCATAATCGTGCTTGTACGCTTCGACGATGAGTCCGCCAGCGTAAAGCCCCAAAAGGCTATTTGCGGGTAAGTCGTCGTCTCCCGTGTACTTTAAATGATAACCTTTCTCTGTGCTCTCACAAACTTCCGTCTGTGCTGTCAAAACGGGCGCGGGCAACGACATGACGAGTCCTATCAAATGGGAAACCTCGCGACCGTATTTATACATGGGCACACGTTTCTTTCCAGACCATAAATAGTATTGTCGAGTTCGGGGTCTAAATGGGCAACCGCATCCACACGAGCTTGCTCATCGCTCACCTCGCTTTACTTAGGCGTATGACATAGGGGTATCGCCTGTGGCAATATCCGCTCGTAGTATGGCTGGGTAAAACGCATTGTACACATCTTCTTTGTGCTTCCAATCCATATTGAGCCTAGCTTCGATCAACGATGTCACCATACGTATTAAAAACGCTTGTCTTGTCTCCTTCATTTGATTATCCCCTTCATTTGTATCAATTACATGGTGTAAATTCTCTTTTAGGTTCAATTCCGGTTCCGGTGTTAAAAATTTTCTTCGAAAATATTCTTTGTACCCATTTCCAATTTTATCACCATGAAAATCAATAACCTCTCGAATCAGCGTATACATGTCCGTATCTTTATTTGGGTCTATAATCATCAATTTTATATAAGTATTATACCAATTCGATCGCATGCTGATCGGTTTATAAACCATTCGTACTTCTTTACTATGTTTCAGTCCCAAGTCCCAACTGTGAACGTAATTTACGTAGAGTTCGTCGTCTTTATTTATTTCTTTTATGGTATGCACATAGTAAAAAGGTATGCACGATAAATCGCTTTCTGGCAGATCCTGCGGTGCAGTAAATGCCACATTCGGTTCGACGTTTTTTTGGGTTTCTGCATTTTTACTGACCCAAGTTTTAATATCCAACCACGTTTCCGGGTTTAACCCGACGTATATATTTTTTCGTAATTCGGGTTTAGAAAATACAATTGAAACCGTATTTTCGCGACCAGAAAGTTCCGTTCTTTTATTTCGTACTTGAACTTGATTATGAAATACGTAATACAATAGCCGCATCATATGAGTCATTGGGAATGAAGAATTTAAAAAATGGTAAATTATGTGTGTTACATACTTTTTTTCTCCGCTAATTTCACTATTTATTTCAATCACATCTTGCAATAACTTCTCTTCTTTTTCATCTGGTTTCATTTGATCAATATCTATCAACTGCACATTAAAAGTTTGTTCATCGGTATCCCCTTCAATTTTGTTTTCATCAAAAAACTTTTGATTGTAGTGACTTACGTGTATGGTAATTGTCGACTCTGTTCCATCTGTCGTTCGTGTTATGGTTCCATATGTGCATTGCGTGGAGTCAAAATCTTTAAATAGTACGTATGCTTCACTGGCATCTGGTTTTTTCAAAAAAATCATGTTCTGATCTTGCGTTATGTTACTATAATACAAAGGTTCGTTAATAAGTGCAAACATAAACACCGGATCACTTGCGTTTACAGAGTTTTCACCGGTTGCTACCGGGTTATGGAATATTTCCTCATTTGGCCGTGTCGACACGATCGGCAAACTTTTGGGTAGTCGTATAGCATCTCCGTAATAACGTGTACCGTGAAATTCGTGCCAGTCATGAGATATTTCCGGGATAGTTTCATATGGTATCATATGCGCTGGTGTATTTTCGTAATTATATGCACTGGATGGTTTGTCATATTGAAGAAGCGGACTTCCGGTATATAAACCCAAAATCGTTGCTGCAGAAATGGGGTTCTCTCCGACGTACACCACGTAATTACCTTTTATGCTGCTGTGGCGAACTTCATAATCAAAACTTCCTATTTTGCATCTCCTTACTAATGTCGATAAATTAGCCTCAGATCTACCGCCTTGTGGCGCGTCGTCCTTGAAACTCGGCTCGCTTGCACTCGATGCCGCTGTAGCGGTAATTGCTGCCGGGTATAAGACATCGTACAAATGATTTGTGAGTTTCCATTGCATCTGGAGTCGTTCTTGGATCAACGAGGTTACGCAACGTATAAAAAAGGCTTTTTCTGTATCTGTATGTGTAATAGTAGAATCTTCGCCCCGCAACGAATTTATTATTTTGAGTTTGTCTATTTTTTCGCATTTTTCGGCATGAAAATCAACAACCATATTCAATAGCTCGCTCTTTTCAGCAGTTCCAACCATGTCTTTTAAATATAAATAATACCGTCGCGCAAAAAAAGGATAAATGGATAAATGGATAAATGGATAAATGGGTAATTCACCAAGTGAAAACTCAAAACGGTCCTCAAATTTTTTTCACGTGAAAATACAACGACGCGTCCCTCTTCCGGAATATCCCCGCACCCCCCCTCCCCGACGAGTGAAATTACACAACGGGCCCCGGAAATAGTGAAAATATACTTTGGTCTCCTTTTCTTTAAAAATGCACCGTCACCTCCCCGAAAAACTCAAAATGCTATTCTGGTGAAAAACAACAAGTGAAAATACAAGGACGTGCCCTTCCTCCGGAATATCACCGCACCCCCCGCCCCGACAAGTGAACTTACACAACGGGCCCCAAAAATACTGAACATACACTTTGGTCTCCTTTTCTGAAAAATTGCACCGAGACGTATCGTCCCCGCTAAAGTCAAAATGCTATTCTGGTGAAAAACAACAAGTGAAAATACAATGACGCGTCCTTCTTCCGGAATATCCCCGCACCCCCCTCCCCGACAAGTGAACTTACACAACGGGCCCCAAAAATACTGAAAATACACTTTGGTCTCCTTTTCTGAAAAATTTCAACGAGACGTATCGTCCCCGCTGAAGTCAAAATGCAATTCAGGTGAAAAACTACAAGTGATAATACTACGACGCGTCTCTCTTCAAAAATGTTGGTATTTTTGAATACTGCAACCGTGCATGTTTACAAACCTGCATAAATATAAGTGAAAATACAAGTTCCCATCTTGCCTGGCAAAATAATAAAACTAGGACTCCATTCGACATCGATGACAACACAACCACAGCCCAGAAATAACGGACACGAATCAACCATCACAAGATTATATAACAGGGACCTCCCCCGTCATCGATGACAGTGCAACCGTTTTTGTTATAGGAATAACACGGCGACCAAGATTACTTCCCCCGTCATCGATGACAGGAAATACCAAAGACGTTATACTTCAGATTCACTTCTATTTATTTGTCAGAAAACACTTTTAGCCGAAGTTACTTTCCCCGTCATCGATGACAGCACATACCTAAAAAAGTTAAACTTCAGGTTCCCTTCTATTTATTTGTGAAAGTACAATTTTCTCTTCACCTAACTGAACAAATAACAGGTCGAGTCTAACACTTATCCCTCAAGTGACATTCCCGCCAGACTTGAAGATATCATCAACATCGCCTGACAAAAGGTCTCTTGTTGGATCTCCATGCCAAAGAACGCACGTCTGGCGTCTAAGGCTCCAATTCCTGTGCTCCCTGTATACACAAACTTCGACTACACTCAGGATATTTAACAACCGTCATCGATGACAACCGTCATCGATGACAAAGTTTCCAGCAGGCGCACATGCCGAACAATAAGAATGACTGAACTTTGGAAAACACAATACGTCTAGCCGACATTGCAAACGGGAACGTGTTCCACATGCAAACTCCTTTCATCATCCCAATACAAGCCGGCATGCAAGTCGATTAGGAAAGCAGAACATACCGGTTCCCATGAACGGATCCATCACGAGCTGCCCTGGCAAGTACGTGTACCGCTGCACAAGCATATTCATCATATTTGGGTCTTTCTGTCCGTAAACCAAAGCCTTTTCAGACCTCTCACACTTTTCTTGCTTAAACGCTTGGCAGCCAGTCAGTGAGCAGTTATGTTTCACCGTGGTTGATGACACCGTCTGCTTGAAAGCCTTGTTCATACGTGTGAACTCATCGTCAAGCAGGTCCTCAGCTACCATGAAATCCTCCCGCACCTTCTCGTCATCGTCGCCCGGCGCCACATCTTCTCCACGCTCCTCCCGAACGCTTTCCTTCACCGTGTTTAACAAGTTGCGCAGCAACGTTGCCTTCTCCTCGTTCGACGGGCAAGTAATGATGTTCCCGGTAAACGAAGTCGACAGGACGTCGTACTTGTACTTACGGGTGAGAATGTATTTGTGCCGATCTGAAACTTGAGGTGTAAAGAAAGCTTTCCAATCACACACGAGTTTAGACGGCGTTCTTGCCAGGCATGTGTACCAGATTCCAGAGGAGCACGGAGTATTGCTCCTAACCTCAGCAAGCCTCAGCTTGGAATATGTAATGCAACCTGCAGACAGTGACAACAACTTCGTCATCGATGACGAAAAATACTGAACAAAATATTTCAAACACGAAATAACTAAGTAAATATGAGTCTCATATTGTCATCGATGACGAAATTTTCAGATATGCTATACTACCGAAATAATACAGAAGACATCATACCGGGAAGGTTCACAAAACCACTGAGATTGCAGTTCTTCGATTCTTCTTCTATTTCTTGAAGCACTTCAAGTGTGCCCATCACCGTGAACACGGTGTCTCCGTCCGGCCCGCCTAGGTCCACAGCTTTCTCGTACTTGTCCATGCTACCATTGTTATCGGCCACTGAACCAAAGATTGCCTTCGTTGCCACCTTCCAGTCGATGTCAGTTGGGTACCCGGCTTTTTCACTGCTTCCCCAAGGAACGTCCGTGATGACCGCGGCCACACCAACCCCCTCAAAGAACACAGACAGCAGCTGCTTCGTTGCTTTCACCGCGTCACAACACGCCAATGTCACCGCGGGTACTCCCGCGTAAGTGAGAATCTCACTCTGAAAAACCCAGCACTTGGTCTGCTCAGCACCGATGGCGACCACGGTCGCTTTGTAATAGATAAGGTGTAAGGCCTTGGACATCTTTTCTTGACAAGATACATAGATGTCACTACGACTGTAGCCAATAGGCTTTCCGTCCAACGGGTTAGCAACCAGGAACTCCAGGAACTCAATCTCCTTCACCCCAGGCTTTCGGGCGTCCCACGTAGAACCATCTCGCTTGGTCAGCTTCTTTTCCGTCTTGAAGTTGAGGTTTTTGTCATCACCGCTCAGTGCTTCGTAACATTTCACTGGGTCCCACGGGCTACCGTAAAAGAAACCCGGCTGGTTTGGAACCTCGGGTGATTGTTTGGGGGCCTGAAACAAAAATATTCTTTTTAAGAAAGTCTTCATCAATGTTAACAAAAGCAACTGCTAAAACTTTACATTACATGTTCAACAACTCACCGGTGTTGCGTGCCGTGATTCTGAAACTTCTGGAATGGGCGCCAGTATAGGTGGCAACTCAGGTAGTACGGATTCTTTCTCTGGCGATGGCATCTCTAGCTTCTGCTGGACTGATTCCAACTCCGCCGCAAGAGATAACCTCCGCTCCTTCTTCCTCTTACGATCCGTGGTCAGTACATCGATCTCGTCCTTTTTCCTCTTCAACTCTGCCCTTACTGCAACTCCGGTCTCGTCGTCTAAGTTCATCGCTTGGACGTTGTCGATCACGTATTTCTGCATTACCTTATTTAACTTCTTCACGGTCTTCTTTGCTTCTTCGTGCTCATCCTCTGCATGCTTTACATCTGCGATGAGAATAAAGCCTTCTGCGAGAAGAACAAAGTTTGATCAAAGTTTGTTCAGTCTTGATTAGTAAATGTAAGTCATGTGTGCACGTGAAAAAACTTAAAAAAGCATCGTAACGTACTGCCTAAACTTCGTCATCGATGACGAAAAACTTCGTCATCGATGACGGAAAACAAACAAGTTTCATGTGACCAGGTGTTTTTCTGAAAGCTCCACGTACCAGCAATCATCTCTGGCTTATGCAAGGTGCTCATGTCAAAGTTTACGTGTGCCGGCTGCGAAGTGTCCTCGTTGGCAGGTTGTTGCCCCCCTTCAGCGTCGTTGTCGCCTTCCAACCAGGCTTTCAATTGTGCGTCTGAGTTAGCTGCTGAGGGCTCCTCATGTTGAGACTCAGCCACGTTCTCTCCAGAGACTGCATCTTTTGCATGCTTTTCAACCTCCTTCGCAGGTGTAACATGAACTTTGACGGCCTCCAAGTCCATGTCCTCCACTTCGTCGTCCTTGTAGAAAACAGCGGTTTTGAACTTCCCCTCCACGAAAGCAAGTGCCTTTTTTATTTCGTCCTCTTTCAGTCGGCAAGCGACTGGGCTGGAAGGCAATGGGCTTTTGTCAACCGGAAATAAAAAGCTGTCTTGGCTGCGAGACACACCTTTTTCGTTAGCTATAAATAATAACAGCTTGCAATGAGCACTCAAGCACATTGATCAAAGGAAGCACACTGTCAAAAGGAAAAGAAGAAGGTAAAATGACCTTACCATCCTTTAAGGATTCCAGCCATGAACTCGTCTGCTTTTTCTCGGTTGAAAGTAACACCAGTTTCTTTCACGAGCGCTTCAAGTCTTGCCGATATCTTTTCCCTCATTTTAAGGGTTGTGCAGAAGTCAGTAAAGCCTCGCGCTGACTTAATGACCGGCGTGTGATCCTGCATGCTTTGTGTCTGCAGCCAGTGTCCTTTCTCAGAATCTTCTCCGTGCTTGAAGTAGGTCACGTTCTTGCACACAGCCTGAAAGGCTTTCACCTGACAAGTTACCACAACATGCCATGCTTTAAGTTCTACCTGTTCTGCATGCCGAAACCGGGAATACATGAACGCAGTTGTCATCGATGTCAACAATACTTGAAACGGAAACAAATATAAGGTAAGGAATATTTTTCTTGCGCCAGTTATACCTTGTTTTCCAGCGACAAATCCCCAAGCTCCTTGTTTGAATACAAACTAGCAAACCCGAAAGGACTGTGACTTCCAAGCTCCTCGCAGTTCTTCTCAACCAAATCAAGCAGTCGCTGGTCCTCACTTAAAAGTCTGTGAACGGAGATGAGCTTCTTGAAAAAGGTTTGGTTGTAGTCTTCGTCGAGCGTGCCGTAACGAGCAACCATTGCAGGTCCAGAAAGCTTCGTTTCCTTTGGCCAGGCTTTCAAAAGCCGATCAAAATACATGAACTTAGAAAAAAAATTATAAGCCTTCACCCCCTTCTCGTTCGTCACGAAACGCGAGCCCGCAAGGAAGTTGATCTCCAGTGGCGTGATGTCCTCAGAAAACACCTGGCAAGGGCACTCAGGCTCAGAAAAATATTGTCATCGATGACAAAAATATTTCTAAACGTGTCTAAGTGGCGTAATGTTCTCAGAAAAAACCTGGCGCACTCATTCAGGCTCAGAAAAATATTGTCATCGATGACAAAAATATTTCTAAACGTGTCTCAGTGGCAAAATATTCGCAGAAAAAACCAGGCACATTCATTCAGGCTCAGAAAAATATTGTCATCGATGACAAAAATATTTCTAAACGTATATACGTCCAGTGAAGAAACACTACAGGTACCCAGGCCGTCATCGATGACAATGAATACTAAGTTTCCAAAAATATTTCGACTAATTATCCACGCAGAGACTTGCTTCGTCATCGATGACGTTTGAGAAAAGGTTTAAGGCACGAGCCAAAAGCGAACTTAATGACAAAATACAGGAAGCTTGTCATCGATGCCAAAAAAAAAAAAAAAAAACCTCAGAGGGACACTCAGGACAACTTTTTTAACCCGAAATGTTATCAAATAAAAGATTGGAAAAAATTAAAGCTTACCTGCACCCTGGCCTTCAGCCAGCACTTGTCGCCGGGTTCGACTTTCTTGCCTGCAACGACTCCACCTTCTTTATACGCCTTTCGGAAAGCTTCGTTTCTTCCGTGTCCGTCAATTGCCTTGTACTTGTGCCTATAATTAAAGCTAATGGGTCAGGAAAGTAAAAAGAACACACGACGTAAAAGAAAGAAATAGCTCACCTCTTACTGTCCGGCGTCTTGTACCACATCATGTCGCACATGGGGTCGAATCCCACGAGCTCGATGCGCTTCATGGCCTCCACGGCACAATGCTTGTGACCTCTTGGATTGTCATCAAAAGAGCACTCACTCAAGTTCAGTTCCAAAGTTTCAATATATCTTGCCTTGTGTATCTCCCCAATGTTAAGAGACTCAACGACCTCCCCTGAATCTTGTTCAGGACTGGGGGGTGCAGACTTTCCCCGCGCACTTCTTGGCTTGCTGACTACGTTCCATTCTATTGGCACTTTAGTGTTTCTTTTTCCGGCCGAGTATGCCATTTAATTATTACTGAATGTGCAGCGTTGACTGTGGAGTAAGGTGGGGTGGCAGTGACAAAAATTTTGAACTGACAAAGGGGCCGCCACTCTCCGCTTCTTATTGTCTAAATTCGTCAACCACTCGTGACTTCCAGCCGCGCGCGTCGCGCGCTTTTTTTTTTTTTTGGGGGTTAGGGGGGTGGGGCAGCCCGAAGTGAGTTGGGGGTTAGGGGGGCTGAATAAACAATTAATTATCAATTTCATATATAATATTATTATATTCCCAATTTCAATTTTCAAGTTTCTGGCGCGGACTACTTAACAACAACTTATTTTTCGAACTGCACAATTCTTAACAAACAAATATAGAACTCCAAGAAGGTTGCAACTACGAGATGACAATATAATTTGCTTGATAGCAGGTAAATACTTGACAAATTATTGTTTTGTCGATAACATGTCATCGATGACACTACGCCCTCTCCCTCTTTCTCAGCTCTGACTGAATCTTTACATGTTACCTTTTTCGTCATCGATGACATTCGAGTGCGTGTGAAATATTACAGCTATTTGAACTATTCCTTTTGCACAATGGGCAACTTTGTGGATTTCTTCTTCGAAACCCCTCAAGGTGTTCTTCTTTGTCGGCCTATTCCATGGCGTGTACGTGGGAAGCGATGCCAAGTTTTGCACAAGGACATTTGTGACGCCTTCGGACTTAACCCCGACGATGGATTGGCTGTTGCAAAACTGGCTAGTAGGAAATATGTCTGCGACAAGGAGGTGTACCGCGTGGACCCGGAATGGGGCTACTCAGTTATAGGTTGTTTGATTGATACCGAAGACGAGCCCGAAGATGCTTCACCGAAAACTCCTGCCGCAACCTCCGCGGCTTCAGAGTCTGAGGACGAACCTGAGATCACTGGCGAAGCTGCTTCCACTTTTGTCAACTTATGCGACTCGGAACCTGCAGATACCTTTGAACCTGAGCTTGATACTCCTGTTGCGAATTTGTCAAAGCAGGACTTTCAGTTTGCAAACGCGTTCCCCAAAGATACAATCTTCACCACCCAAGTGCCTTCTAACGTCGACGGGAATATGACCTTCGGTTTCCACGTCAAACAACCGCCATCCAAGGACAAACGTGGGGTTTCTTTGGTTAAACTCCCATTCTTTCAAACACCGCGTACTTGGTCACATGCGAATAACGGGTCGGACAAGGCAATAACCGATAACTGGAAGCAGTTGGGTGCCAAGGTCAACATTCGAGCTGTGAAATGCCTTGGAGAGGCAGTATGCAAGAATGAGACTTGTCCGTTCCTTCAAATACATGGCAAAAACTTCATTGAAAAGGTATGAAACCGTTTTTTTACTTTGTATAATTATATTACTTTCAAATATCGTCATCGATGACAATTGTTTCGCAAGTTTATTTTTCGAGAGTAACTGTTTTATAATGTTTTAACTTTTTTGGCATCGATGACGAAGATTAATACTTGCTTGCAAAACTTTTTCATTGAATAAATATAGCCTGTAATTCAATAGGTGGCGCAACAAGGTAAACAAGTACAAGTGGCACCGACATGTTCAAAGTGCAAACAAACTACATCCATGGAACCTTGTGCCGCTACCGCCACGCTTTACCGTGGTGAACTTAAGCCCGGATCAGGCTATTTGTTGATGTTTAAACACATCGGGAAACACTCTTGCACAAACCTTGTCAAAAAAACCAAGCCAGCAGAGCTTGGGGAAACCGAAACTGAGGCAGTCTTGAAGGCAATCCCCGAGATGGGCGCAGCTCGATTGGAAAACCTGAAGATGGCTGCAACCGCCAATGTGATGAACAAACTGCTGAGTGGACACGAGTCAACCACCCTACAAGACGTATTGAACGTGTCAGAGGCGGTGCAAGATGTTCGGGCTTTGGAGTACGTTATTCGAGGAAGCAAGAGCTCGACGTATGTCCCCTCAAAGGACCCCGATGTCGAGATACGACAGTTGCGTCAGCGCTTGCAAGAACTTGGACTCCGCGCGTTGTTGTTCGAAAGGTACGCATTGAAAACATAACAATATCAATATTGATGTTGTACCATGTTTGTTATTTGAAACTAACAAATGTAATTATCACAGGCCGCCTTTGCAGTACTTCATCTGTCCCTTGGACATTCCGTGGTCGCCGGCCAAGGTGATGCTATTAATGGACAGAGTCCTCGGGAAGCCACCTTTCAAAGGTCAGCTGGCTTATTCTGATGGCATGCACAAAACAATGAGGGACAAGGTGGTGGAGAAGATATGTTGCGTGATTCCAACACTAGGCTTGATAAAACTAGTAGTGAACCCCTTACCCGCCGGGGAACGCGGCATGGACGAGAGGGCGATGTGGGCTGCGGTCGATTACGCCGTCGCTATCTACGCTCAGGAACACCCAGAAGAGTTTGCGGCATACCTGGATGCAAAGAACTGGCCAGAGTCCAAAGGTCAAATACATTTTCGACCAGGGGGTTTTGTTCGTGACGCAGCAGGTAATTATGATAAAGTACTCGGTGTATTTTTGTGTTGTCATTTTATTGTCATCGATGACGATATCTAAACTATTTTCTATTTTACAGCAACACTTAATTAAAACTAGGCTGCACCTCGTCATCGATGACAAAGAAAAGTTTAAGTTTCAGATATTAATGTCAGTTTAGTGCACTTGCAGGAGGCCCCTGGAATGGTTTACGCATGAACTACAACTTTTTGATTGCGGACATTGAAAGCCGCAAAGGTTTTCGTGTGCGTGACGCACAGGGAAACTCCTTGGAGATCGACTGCGACCTTCACGTTGGAAAAGACGTCAGTCTTCATTGCAAGAAGATTGACAACGAGTTCGACGCAAAAACCTTCGACAAGCTCTGGCACGATTGGTGGAAGGAGTTGGCACCGGGACAGCTTTTAGATGCTCGAGCTCGTTTGATGGACTTCATTGAAGATCAGCCCCGTAAGGACGTGCAGAGCAGTCTGAATGGATTGTTCAAGTTTTACTCCCGTGAGGGAGAAAGACTCCTGCATATCTTTCGTGACCCAACAGCAAACCTTGCAGAAGCTCTGGGAAACCAGGATAATAGGAACCTCGGAAAACATCTCACTGTGTCTGAGTCCGTGCGCATGGAGCTTTGCAGCTTTGTCGACCAGAGCAGCCACCTGAAACACATGGGGGAATGCGGGTACGTGCGACGTGAGTCCCGAGTCCAAGAACTTTATCAAGAGCGCAGGGCAAACCTAGCAGCCGAGAAAAGGGCAAGGACGACGGCTGATGACATCATGGAAGAAGTCCGTGAGATATACGTTCGCTCCCCACCAGCGGTTCAAGAGGGAAGGAACCACCGTGCAGACAAAACCCGCGTTTTCCCTCGTCAACCAGCTGCCCAGCAAACGACGAACACACCGGTATGAACAACTTACACTAATCCTAATTAGACACGTCTTTTGTCGACATTTTAATCGGATACATGTTGACATTACATCTGCACCTTGTAAACTTTTAATACTTCAACTTATTGTCATCGATGACAATATTTCGTTGTTTTAAAGATAAAAATGTCAAACTATTTTCTTCAGCATAATCGTCATCGATGACGAAAGCTTGACGTGTTACATGCAGGAACCCACGCCGAAGATTGTGAAGTGTAAAAGTACAATTAAGAATGGGACGGAAGTCTTTACCTTCAAGGTCGATCCTGACCCGAGTGATGACTCGCTGGATGGTTATTGGAAAACCGCCACAAAAATTGATTCCGACCTCTTATTCGACTTTCTATCGGCTGTGCAAACACACTCGCCTGACAAAGACGGCTTGCGTTACTCCGTGCTGACCCTGAACACGGTGAAATACATCTCGAAAGCCAGCAAGAAGCTTGTCGGCACACTCACCAAGTTATTCAAGGAGCCCGCAAAGCTTTCGGTTCTGAGTGTTCCCGCGCCCACTCCAGTTCTCGGGGTGAACGACGAAAACTTCGGAGTTCACGCACGCACCTTGAAGGTTGGGGGCTATAGGATGGCCGAGAGTGTTGTGACTTTTAGTCACTCAAGGGGCAAGCAAGTTTCTTGTAACTGTAAGTTTTTCCAAGACATTATGTCCACTCGTACACGGGAATATGGTGTTCATTGGTGCAATCACATCTGCTACGTTTTAATGAAGGCAGGCTTTCTCCCCGGACATGCGTACTACTACCAAAGTGGTTTTACCGACAACGAGGTGGAACTGATTTTGACTGCATTAGAGGATGTGACGGTGGCAAAGCGTAAGGAAAAGCTCCAAGAAGGAGAGTACGCACTCCAGAACGGGAGTTCCCAGAACGCGACATGTGCGGCTTCATACTCAAGGAGTGGCTGTGTGACAGCGAAAGACACAAACTCCCTTCAGCCGATACTTCCTCCTCGCCGTCCCCGTGTTGTTGTCATGGGAAAAAAGAAACTTAACTACACTTCAACATGGGTAACGCAAAAGTTACAGTTTTGCCCTGTGAAGAAGTGTGTATATTGCCTTTTACCTCCTTGGTTCAAGGTTCAAAGGCCACCGAGCGATCGAAATATAGTAGCACAAGACAACGTGGACGTAACTCAAGAGATTCGCTTGAAGAGTGGAGGTTTGAGCTTTGTTTAAAAAAAAAACTGGACTTAAATCTGTAATAATGTTGACTTCGGAGAATAATACGCGGGAGGATTTTACATAAATATATATACTTTCTGTTCAATACAGCCTGAGAATATCGTCATCGATGACGACATGTTGTTGACACATGGACATGCATGGTTTGTTGTCATCGATGACGGGGGAAGTCCTAGTATAATTTTAACTTGTGCAAGAAAATAATTTGCTCCTTGAATAATAGTTAGTGTGACAAAATAAATTTCAGCAACCTGGAACTTTTCCCGCCGCCAGTGCTCGTCGCCGATACTCGACACCGCGCGCGCGCCGTTTGAATACTGTCAGCTTTTGTTCATAAATAGAATACTGTTTGCTTTTGCTCATAAATAGAAAAGGCGAACTCGGTTTGGGTCTTTGCGAAATAACCTTTGTGGCAATTACGCTGAGAAATGACTGACGAACAGCCAGAGGTAATTGAGGTGTACCCGGAGGTAATTAATGTGCTTTGGAGACGTGCGCGTTTACAAGCGGAAGCGGACTATATTGAGTTTTACCAAACCAGAATACAGTTTAACACCTGGAACTGGTATCAAGTGTGGCCGCTGTACATCCACGGCCGCACAACAACCGAAAGAACAGGTGTGAGGCACTTGGTATACTGGTACGAGATCGGCTGGTACGACGACGAAAGCGAGGGATATCCACGGTGGCAGTTGCAACTGTGGAATGACACTCGCGGCTACGGTATTTTGACGTACGAAGCGTTAATGGAGCTGAGCAGTGACTTGCTGCGGGAGGATGACGGAAGGTGTCCGTTTTGTTGGCGCAGCTTCAGAATATGCAGCTTAGTTAGAATGTTTGATTTGGACGCTTGTACCATTGACTAGATTAGAACGCGTCTGGAAATAAGTTACGCAGCAAGAGCTTCGTAACCCTAAATAGCAACACCTTTATATTATTTTGTGACAGTCGCAATATGTATTCCTGGTGTTTATCTGCGGTATTTGTTTGTTGACAGACCTATTTTACAAATAGTGAGAAAAACGTCACCGATGGTAATCTTGTTGTTGTAACTTGATGTTTTCATGCAACCTAAAAATATCGTCATCGAAGACAATAATTTTATGTTTCAAAAATATTCAGCACGGACTTCTTATAATCAGTTCAATATCACGTTCTCATTAGCTGTCATGATGTTTTCATGCAACCTAAAAATATCGTCATCGATGACAAACTTATTCTACTGTATAAATAAAGTATAAAATATTTTTTGTGTTTAGCACCTAAAAATATCGTCATCGATGACAATAATTTCATGTTTCAAAAATATTCAGCACGGACTACATATTATCAGTTCAATATCACTTTCTCATTAGCTGTCAATGGTGACAAGGGTTGTCATTGTTAGATTTTCTGTGAGACATAATTATTCTGGGAAAAGAAACTTCCTTTTATTTTCACTTGGTATTTTTCACCTGATTTGCATTTTGACTTTTTCGGGGAGGTGTCGGTGCATTTTTTCACAAAAGGAGACCAAAGTGTATTTTCAGTATTTCCGGGGCCCGTTGTGTAATTTCACTTGGCGGGGAGGGGGGTGCGGTGATATTCCAGACGAAGGACGCGTCATTGTATTTTCACTTGTTGTTTTTCACCTGATTTGCATTTTGACTTTATCGGGGAGGTGTCGGTGCATTTTTTCACAAAAGGAGACCAAAGTGTATTTTCAGTATTTCCGGGGCCCGTTGTGTAATTTCACTTGTCGGGGAGGGGGGTGCGGTGATATTCCGGACGAAGGACGCGTCATTGTATTTTCACTTGTTGTTTTTCACCTGATTTGCATTTTGACTTTATCGGGGAGGTGTCGGTGCATTTTTTCACAAAAGGAGACCAAAGTGTATTTTCAGTATTTCCGGGGCCCGTTGTGTAATTTCACTTGTCGGGGAGGGGGGTGCGGTGATATTCCGGAAGAGGGACGCGTCCTTGTACTTTCACTTGAAAATATTTTGAGGACCGTTTTGTATTTTCACTTGGTGAATTATCCATTTATCCATTTATCCATTTATCCATTTATCCTTTAAATGCGATATGAAATAATACCAATGTAAATCTAAAATCGTTTCAAATTTAATTTTTTTTCGTTGTTGAGTTTCATAGGTTATTTCTTGCAATAAGTTGCATCTTCGTTTCAATCCGGTATCAGATATCATGTTCTTTCGACTATAACATACGAGGAGCTCATCGTTCTGACTTATATCTTTGATAGCGCGTACATATAGGCAAGGTATGCACAACAAATTGCTTTGTTTTAGGTCTGACATTTTTACAAATTCTACGTTTGCCGTAGTTCTCGTGTCTTCCTCACGACCTTTATTTCTTGACGCCCTGTCATAAATGTTTTGTAACGTTACCATGTTCGAGGCTGTATAACTTCCATTTTTGTCAAGTTCAGGTTCATCGAATGCAACTGTGATATAATTGTTTTTTTGAACGTAGATTACTCGAGATTCATTGGGTAGACTTTTACAATATAGAGTATATAATATTTGGAGCATATAGTATACTGGGCATGTAGATTTTTTAATCACGTATGTTATGTGTGTACAGTAAAGGGGTTTATCTATTGATTTATAATCCTTATTACCTTGTATACTCTCAAATTTTAATTCGTCAAGTTCTCTCAGTAAATCTGGCATTAAATATTTACCATATTTAGGTAGATTAGGGTATGCGTCCATTTCTTTTTCACAACGGATCTTTTGTATATGTTTTTCCTTATCCCATACGGAGTCGGGATATTCTTCAAAAAACAATTTATTGTGATGGTGAACGTATACGGTGAATTCTAACTCCAGCTCGTAAGAATCAAGAATACTTTCACGTCTTCGTTTAAGAGTGCCGTACGTGCATCTTTTCGGGTTCAGTTCTGGGTGAGTCACAATTATGTATGCCTTAAGGGCGTCCGACTTATGTGAGAATATTATATTTTCGTGTATTCCCACAACAGGAACGAACGCGGGCTCGTTCATTAGAGCAAACATAAAGACCGGATCATTTTCGTCGACGCTATTTCTACCTTTGGGTATTGGATTTAAATAAATTTTATCTTTCGAGGTTGCCGGATATTCAGGTACTCGTCTGCTTTGCTCGTAATACCGCGCACCGTGTTGCCATTCTTTTTCAGGATAAATGTTGGCGTCCTCCGTTTCCACAATCGGACTTCCAATAAATAAACCCAGTATCGTGCCTTTTTTTACTATCAAATCTCCCGTATATACCACATAGAAGCCTTTGAATTCGCTATGCATAACCGTAAATTTTTTATGGTTTATGACACATTTCTTTATAACTTTTGATTCATCCGGTTCTGAATCCCCTAGATTACTGATTCTTTTTCTGTATGAACTATTTGGGGTTTTTTTGCCTGGCGCAGTAGGATTTGCATTATGGCTTTCCTCAAGCACCTCAGGATCTGCACACAAATATTTTTGTCAATGGCATATGTCATGCTAAAAAGTTTACAAAGATGAAGAAAATAGGAAACAAAATGGCTTGGCGACGCACCCGCACCCTCGTTTGCTTTTTTTAATTTTTGAATATCATCATCACCTGCGAACACAAATATTTACTTCAACGGCGTACAATACGCCAAAGAATTTACAAAATGGAATTGACATAAGATGACGCCAGCTTACCTAAGATCCATAGGTATTTCTTTGATCTAGATACTGGGTGATCGAGTGTTGGCCACTCGACCCAAACATTGTCAGTATCAATTGCTCCTGCATCTTCGGGCGGTTTGATGATGATGCCCATGCCCTTAGCCTTGAATGCATTCATATCCAAGACGGTTTTACCCACTTTCATATCGTCATATTTGTTGCCTTCAGATCTCTCTTTATCTGGATATCCGTCTTCTGGAGCATTTATGACTTCTTGAGGATAATTCTGCAGTTGATCATCCGGTAAGTTTGCGCTCGACGCGCCTGCTTCCGACGCGCCCGCTGGACTCTGCAAAGTAATCCTCGCGAAAGCGCAGTTAAGCGTATCTACAGGAATGAACACCGACATGGTCGGAAGTCTCTGCACCTGCGCCAGAGTGTGTATTTATATCAAATATCTCGCTAAATATCATCACGCTCATACTACCGAGCCGTCAACCCCGGCGTGCGACACGGTGAAATCACGATGGGCTCCCCAAACGGTATTCTGCACGTGGGCACATGCGTGGACACGCAAACCGATGAGCTGCGCGTACGCGGCATACGGCTGCAGGACGGGGCGCGCGTGCTGCTGCCCGCGGCGCCCCGCATCACCAAGCTGCGGTGCCTAGTTATGGAAACTCCCGGCGACAACGCGTTCGACGCGGATTCCTTTATTGCGGAGATGCGGGACGCTCACCAAGCCGACGTCCGTGTGCGTTCATCTCTCGTGCGTGTCACGCCTTGCGTCAACGACACGTCCGGCGGGTCGTGGCGCGAAGCCCGCTGCGCCTTTGTGTATTTCAAGGGCGCGGAACGCGCGGACTCGCTCCAGCGGATCGCCACCGGCAAGCACGGCTGCACCGAACTGCGGAGAGAGGTGCACGACGACGCCGCGCGCAAGACGTACATGCGTCGGGCGCAGCTGCTGCCGTACAACGCGTGGCCGTGCGGCGTGACAACGAAGGGAGAGGCGCGCTGCCAGAGCGTGCCCGCGGCTGAAATAGCGCGGGTGCTGCGCGCGTGGATTCTGCAACTGACCTTCGGCACCGACGGCGCGATCAACGAGGCGCGCGCGACCTGCACCAGGAACGGCCGGGAACGCACCTGCGTGCGCGCCGATGGGGTGTCCGACCGCGACTTCCAAGCGCAGTTTGTGGACGCGCTCCAGCGGTACGAGACGGTGGACTGCCTGCTGTGCGACGCGACGGACGATGATCGCGTGCGCCGGCACGGGTGCGCCACCTCGTACCTCTCCGCTCGCGTACGGGCGACCGGCCGCGTATACCTGCGATGCCAGGACGCGAGCGCGATCGACACGGCGGAGCTCTGCCGGGAGATGTACGCCAGAGGCCTTTCGGGGTACGAGTTTGGCCCGCGGGACGAGCTGCTCTACCAAAGCAAGACCCGCCTGTTCATACACAACGCGTCCCTGAGCTTGGCCGCGCACGTGGCCGGCGAGGAGTGCGTGGGTCGTGCTGCCGCCGCTCGCGAGGCGGAAGCGAGAGGAAGGCAGGGGGGGGGTCCGGGGTATCGGCGGATGCCAGCTTCGGCCGACGCTGGGGGTGCACCACGCTCGCGTGACGGTGTACGACTTTGCGTCCTTCTACCCGAGCTGCATCGCCAAGTTCAACTTGGGCCCGGACACGGTGATCGCCCAGGAGGTTTGCCCCTCGTCGCGCCGCGCGTGGCTCCCCGTGTACCACATCGGCGGGGAGCACGACGCGCAGTGCGACTGCTGCGCCGCGGCCTCCTTCACCGCCCGCAGTCGAACGGTCGGAGTGCTGCGGGACGGGCACCGCAACGTGCGGGTGTGGGCGAACGCGCAGCGGGACGAGAGTAACGCCGTGACCATCACGCACGCGGCCCTGCGGTGCAGCCCCATGGCGACCGCGGCGAGCGGTCTGCTGCGCAAACGCCTGGGCTGCCAGGAGCGTGGCGACGCAGAGGGGGCGGCGGCGTGCAAGCTGCTCTCGCGAAATCCTTCCGGACCTATGAGACAACGGCCGGAATCAAAATAGCCCGGCCTTAGGAACAAAAATAAAACATTATTTTTTTGTAAAAGTATTCTACTTCAGTACTTGAGTGCTTTTTGTGTGCTTATTGTTCCTGACAGTTTATCCTGACTGGTTTGTGCGTAAAACGTTAATAGTGTATAGGAGGAAAATGACAAGAATGCATACCAAATACATCGGGAAAACACCATTCCTGATATATTCCTGACACAGGAATACATCAGGAATACGTCATGAATACATACAGAATGATGTATTCCTGATGTGTTCCTGACACAGGAATACATCAGGAAAACGTCACGAATACATACAGAATGATGTTTTCCTGATATATTCCTGACACAGGAATGCATCAGGAAAACGTCACGAATACATACAGAATGATGTTTTCCTGATATATTCCTGACACAGGAATGCATCAAGAAAAGGGGTGACACACGAAAACATCAGGAACATATGTTCCTGATATATTCCTTATGTTTTCGGAGTGCATTCTCGGGTCAGGAAAACATTCAGAATGATGCATTCCTGATGCATTCCTGACACAAGAATGCATCAAGAACGATGTTTTCCTGATATGTTCTTGTTACAGGAATGCATCAGGAACATATCAGGAAAACGTATTCCTGACATATTCTTGATGTATTCTTGATATATTCTTGATATATATCCAAATCTACGGACCAAGAAGACATCAAGAATATATTCCTAATGTATTCTTGATATATTCCGTATAAATTCTTGATGCATTCTTGATGCATTCTTGATGCATTTTTTAGGAGTGACACAAGAAAACATCAGGAACATATGTTCCTGATGTATTCCTGATATGTTCCGGGGGCATTCTTGAGTCAAGAATGCATCAAGAAAACTCAGGAATGGCCCAGGAAAATATCAAGAATGCATCAAGAAAACATGTTTTCTTGGTTGCTCAGAATGTAGGGAACTCGGTCACTTTATCGGCATTCAAAGCGAACAAAGTGGCACGCAAGGTAGCAGGATCAAGTTCCCGAAACCAGGCTATTGCACGTCGAACGACGACGTTATAGAAACAAGGAAGTAGCTTGCGAACGAAATCTCTCCCATGGTTTAAGTTGCCTACTACTCTAGTACCGATCAAGTGTTGTCTCAGCACAGCACGTTCGTAAGAGCAGTATGAATGCGCTTCTACGATAGTCTCGAGAGCCAAACGGCCTAAAGTTAGACCAATGTCACGTTGTTGAGTGATAGCGAGCTATTGCTTATTCTCATATTCCGAACACCACTCGTGAACCGCAGATGTGTAGTGAGTAATTATCCGAGGCTTGACATTCTTTAATAAGCTGTTCGAAGAAAAGATACCGACAGACTTACGGTTAACTCCAGAGCACACTTGTTTGGGAGAAAGACTAGAATGTTTGAAGCACACTTTGCACACGAAAACCTCATCGGCCGGATGAGAAGTCATATGGAACGTCTCAATTATTGCCTCCACTGTATTGCATTGCCGCACGCTGCGCTTAACCGAGAGGAGCGACGCTGACGTTTTCG